>JAODJX010000007.1:2059564-2077752 GCA_026776945.1 Isichthys henryi
TAACAGGGAGGAAAGGAAGCGAGGCTAGACGATGGGGGAGAACATATTCTGCTTCGATAGGGAGCCAGGCAGGGGGACAATGACACAAAACTCATGCAGCTCAGAAGAAAAATATTGGAAGTTCCCAGACAACAAGCTCATGCACTTCGTAAGTAAAACATCGGAATTTCCCTGTATAACACTGTCACTGGGAACTCCTGGATTCAACCATAATTTCTAACCTAAGCAGGCTGTTTTTCCAGAAATATGTCCTTCTTATTGCAAGTTTTTGCCCAGAATCCAGAGAGCCAATTGTCCAAAGTATCCTGTTTCCGTTGAAATCATGGAGCCAATCTGCAAGCGAGTGATGCTTAATGATCACACAGTGTTACAAAGCTCATCGGTTGACATGGTAACCTTAATTATGCTCTTACATCTGTGCTAATTAATTTATTTAATTTCAAGATCAAATTAAATGTAATATTTGAGTCAGATTTCAATTAATTTGTTTAAATTAATCTGCTTGCTGCTAAAATATTTAAATGGGCTCCTTTACTGCCTAAGTTTTTTTTTTATTATTTTGGCACCAATTTACAATAAGACTACCCTTATAAAGGGTTTATGAATGGTTTATAATCAGGTTATTAATTGGCTTGTAAAACCAAGTATGTCATTAATAGACAATTATGAACACGATACAAACTGTTTTTTTTTTTAATTAATGAGTTACTATCATTTATAAGTGGCAAAAGGGAGCATTTTTGTATGCAGGAACCCAATTTTTTATTGTTATTAAAATAATCTTTATATGTCTACTTAGTTCATTTATACATCAAAGCTAAACATTACATGTTTGTGGTTACATTGGTGTACAAGCTACGGCATAATATGCTTTCTGAGAAAAACCCATTTTCATTTTAGTCACATGAAATTTTGCGCATTCTCCTGCAAAATTAAACGCAAAAATAAAGGCTAATTATCCATAGCTTATGTCTTTCTTTTCTATGATTGTCATTATTCAACAAAATGGTTTATTTCCTCTAGTTTTTGGGGCATTTGGCATGTATGACACAAATGCTTAATCCAGGGACTTTCTGTAACGCTTGTTAGGGTTAGTGGGCACTGCTGGTAATGTCTCCAAGATGGACTCAGTTTACGCAATGGAAAGCAGCGCATGTAACACGCTCATGTGATTGCTGAGTGGCGTAGAGTTAATGACTGCAGTGAGAGACAGAAATGCAGGAAAGTTTCAGTACATCAGTGGAAATTTTAGCTTTTACAACTCTTCATCCTCTGTTGGTCTTAAACGTTTGACCATCAACAATTAATAAGATTTAATAGCTTTTTTCGTGGTAACCTATTCTGTCTCACAAAGTTTTGCCGGTCCAGTATTAAGAAAGTACGCGACTTCTGTCAAACTTCCAGATGCTGTAATCGTTAAACTACTTGTTCCAGTCAGCTTCCAAGTGTCAATGTGACTAACTTCTTCCCTGCAGATTAGCGTAATAAAATTATATATTTCCAACACATGTCATACAATTATGAATAGTTTGTCTGTGACCGGTGTCAACTGTTAGATTAATTGATAGAAAAATGCCACATCACAGGAAATCATCTTTATCGGAAGGTAAAACAGAGTTTGGAGTTACTGCAACTTTTTTTTTTAATCAGCTTTTTGTCTTCCTGTCAGACTGCAAAACCACAAGCCTTCAGAAAAAAACCTATATTGAGAATACTAAACATATTTATGTTACACTTTGCCTTTTAATGTTTTACCTAAGCATCTACCATTATGAGGAACAAAGGCACACTTACTGTATTATATATACTGCTAAAAATGTATCACAATAATCATTTGTTCCAAAAGAGGGATCTCTGTTATGAAATGAAAAATGCAAGCTCAGATACTGTAATCTCATGAAATGACACGAGTTAACCTATTTTCCAGAAGACTTGGTGACGCGTGTTTGGAGTCCTCGGTATCAAAAAATGGGAGAGCAGGACAGATGCCTGGTGATCTGACCAGGAGGCCCAGCATAGCCTGCCGTGACCTGGCACATCTCACATGGGCTGGGGAGAGCGAATGTGGATCTCCTCTCTGCTTCGGCTGTGGTCTGGTGGAGGGGAGTGGCCTGGCTGACTGGGCTTGTCATTGCTTGGCCTTTCCTTCAGGGGAACACGTCCTTTTCCACTCTTACAGCAATGGGACATGAAAAAGGAAGCTGGTCTCAATTAGCACCACATAAGGATTAAACAAGCAATGTTTAAATTAAATCAAATCAGGACATATGTGGAAAAACATTAAAGGCAATTCATTTTACGGCCATAATTCTTTTGCCTTGCAAGCTGTTTTCATTTGTACTTAAGGTTTCAAAAAATAAAATGCTTTTTTGGTTGTAGATGTGATTTGGCAGAAGTCAAGACACCATAGACTAGTAGAGAAATATAGTAAATTAGCAATCATCTTGCAGGCAAGTGACAAGAGGAATATATTATGGCTGAATTGGACTGGCAAGAGGAACACAATAGAAAGGAAAGCAGCCAGACAAGCTAAATGATTTAGTTTAACAGCTTAGTGTGAATGTTGAAAAGCCAACAGCTACTGAGCCAAAACTAACTGACTGACTTGGCTTAAGGGTTGTGAGTCTGCTTGAGGTTTCAGAAAGTATAACACGCATGAAAAAAATACCACACACGGTTACATTTTAACAAAACAGCTTCTTATCACTCTTCAAGTTACAGAGTACACACTGAAATAAATTTTATATATGTATAATGTATGTACATATATATGTGGATGTGTGTTTGTATGTGTTTTATTTTTTACTGTTTTATATTGTGCTATAGTAATTTTATATATTAAAAACATGCATATCTGCAATTTTTTGACTTTTTTTTGCCAGAAAACTTGCATTCCTAGTAGACATACGTCTTTCACAGTTGGACCTCAACGAGGGATTTTTATTAATCTGCACACAGCAAAATGTTGTCACGATGACTGTGGTACGGCTGCTGGGGTAAGTAACCAGGAAATACTCCTAGACGTCGCTCCAGTTCATGTCCATATTCTTTAGGGAACAAGCCTTTGTGTGTGAAGTGAAGGAAAACTTGTGATATCTACACACCTTTTTGTGAAGTCAGATGCTCTGTCCCTTGGTTGTGTCTCCAAAGATGGTTATGCTAACTATTGTCTCTAAATTGCCCATAGATCAATGTTTCCCAATGTGGTCCTTGGGGACCCACAATTGGGTCACATTTTTGCTCCCTCCCAGCTTCATAGGGAGCAAAAACGTGGACTCTCTGAGGGTCCCCAAGGACCACATTGGGAAACACTGCCATAGAGTATGATTGTGAATGTGCCCCGAGCTGGACGGGCACCCAATCCAGGGTATACCACAGTCTTGTGCCCAGCGCTACCTGGGATAGGCTCCAGGCCTCACAAGATTCGTCACTAGAAGAGTGATGGATGCGCAGTGATGCATATTGATAGGTTTGTGAACAGGACACCAATAACCAATGTGCATGCCATTTGGAATGTTCAGTACGAACACTGCCTTGTGTTTAGTGTCTATATTACATGGGTTTCTGCACATGCTGCATGCCATCAGCCACGCTGTACAGAGCACGCTGCCATATCATGAGCTCATATCCACCGCCATATGGAACCACATCCCCCGACGGGCGCTACCTGAGTCATGTCGAATTTGTCACCAAACTCACACACTAGATGGCCGCGGACATTCCTTCTAATTCACAGTGTCCGTGCGTGCTAGATTTGCCTTGAATTAAAATACCGCCTGACACAGGATACCCGTCTGAATATCCATTACGTGAACAGATCAAGACACACACGGATGCACATGCAGTCTCACACTGGAATACTACTGGGGACGACCGTGCATAATTGAAGCAGATATAATGTTTGGCGTTTAATGACTGAGTGCTGGGCTGCATCCAAGAGGCCTGTGAACAGCAGGGTACCTCTAGGCTACAGCAGCACTCACATTACCCAGTTTTGGCTATCTCACACATTCTCTATATTCCCCCTCTTTTCTCATCAGGCCAATTTGTTGTGGCAGTCCAGCTTGACCAAGCTTGGCTCTGGTTACACATATTTCAGTTTGCCCACAGATTCTGGGCACCGTCCAGACAAGATACGAGAGGCAGCGAAGTATCACTTCGAGGCAGTACTGTAGACATGAAGAACATGGGGCGGCTCTTTTGGCAACACCGTGGGAGTGACTGTGTTTTAAAAATAACACAGTATGCAAGATATACAATATATGGGTTTTCTGGAAACACTGTCTAGGAATGCCACGTGTATAAGAATCAATGAACACATTCATAACACATTTTCATAGATTCATAAAACATTATAAACATGACTATAAATATTTATTAAAAGGCATAACGCATTATAACCATGTAGATTATGCATCTATAATACAAGACATCCTTAATTCTTATACTGACAATCATAATGCATTATGAAGTTATCTATAGTTCATTACAGATGAGAGCTTCATTGGAGCTTATGAAGTATTATAATCAACACTATAATGCCTTATGACTGTCAATAGTAGATGCTGTAATGCTTTATTCATTCTTATACTGACCATTATAATGCATTATGTAGGTGGGTACAATGCATTATAGATGAGAGTACCCAATGTTTACAGAGCTTCCAGAGTTGTCTTTCTCTGGATAATATACTACACAGTTTAATGATCTGGTGGCCACACATTGCCCCAGAAATGCTGTACAAACTGTTTTCACTATCAGGCATGAATGTGAAGCACTGTGGTTTTCTTTCAGTCCTCTGTGACCATATGTTAAAAGAGTTTCCACAGTTATCACATGTTCTCATTGCAAACATTCCTTGTTTCTCAAATGCATTGTAGATGAGAGCTTCAATGGAACTAATGAAGTATTATAATCAACACTATAATGCCTTATGACTGTCAATAGAAGATGCTGTAATGCTTCATTAATTCTTATACCAACCATTATAATGCATTATGCAGGTATCTATAGTGCATTATAGATGAGAGCTTCACTTGGGCTTATGTAGTATTATTATCAGTGCTATAATGACTTATGACTGTCAATAGACGATGCTGTAATTCTTTATTAATTCTTATACCAACCATTTTAATGCATTATGAAGGTATGTCCAATGCGTTATAGATGACAGCTTTCAGTAAAGTGTTACCTGTTTTCCTTATATGTATGTACCTATTTTTATATTTTCAATATTAAATGTCATTTATTTGAAAAACTGTTCTTAGTGCCCTTTGTGGTACAACTAAAGACACCAAAAGCCAATGAAATCTCCCAAAGTTAGCACATATAGTCCCATAGTGGAAGAGGGATGTCTTTGTTCACTGGAACCCTTAGAAGACATGATGTTGAAAGAAGAGATAGGCACGTGAGACATATACCAAGGTCATCATAGCAGCACGCATGCTCTCTCCGTTCTGAAAAGCGTTGGAATCACGAATGAACATATTTTATAGCTCTGTGACTATTAAATAACAGAAGATCTCAAAGCTTAATACCTGTGGTTCAGCTAATGAGATTTTCCTTCTCCTGCGTCTCTGTGGAACACGCCGGTTCATTTGAAGGACAAATGGACAGTAATGGACTCAGACTGATGAGCATAGCAGCGTAGCACACTGAGGTAGTGTTATGTTCCCCTCTGGGACACAACTTGCTGGGTGTCCAAATTACTGAGCGAGCTTTAGGTTTTCTTATTCGTTATTAGACTCACCCCTTGATAGAAAAACCACCAAAATCATGATCAAAGATTTTTAAATGGGGTGACCTTTATATATCGAAGTTTCTTTGTATAGTAAATTATAGTTAGAAAGCATTAAGAGCCCAGGCAGTCACTCCTCTATGGTGCTACTAGGGTTTCGCCAAAGCAAAACCTACACTGGCCACTGTCATAGACAGGCCGAGTCCAGAAAAGTCCTCTAATGGACGGCTGGGTTTCTCCAGGCCCATGCTGGTCTTTGCCCAGTCAAGGATTAGTGCTTGACAGACCTTGGATGTTTGCTAGTTATGACGCAGGCAAGTGCTGATTATAGCCCCCAAAACAGAGGCCTAAGCAGCCACATGTTCATTCTTTCCAAGAGGAAATCCGAATGCATGGCATAAAGGGGCAGCAGTCATCTTTTTTCCCTCCTTTTTCATTTATTTTCTTTTTTTTACGAGAAAAGCAGATGGTTGCTCAGTCAATTCTATGAAAAGACGAGTTTTCATAAGACTAGATTATTTCCGTGGCTGTTTGCGTAGAGTTCAGCTTTCAGTGTCCGGTGATAAGCATCTTCAGTCCTTTCTGCCTCTCTGACTCTGAAAGAACAAATGCTGAATACATTTTTAGTTATTAGTCAACCTGCGCCCAGTGCAAGGCAAGGCGTGCACAAACCCTCCAAATTTATCAACAAGCAAGATATTGCAGATATTACACCGATCCCCTATATAAAGCTATGGTTAATCGCTAAAATATCTATGTGGATGTGGTGAAAATATACTTTTTTTTCTATATTCCTGTTGGTACATCAGCATACACAATGTTTACAGCACTTCCAGAGTTGTCTTTCTCTGGATAATACACTACACAGTTTAATGATCTGGTGGCCACACAGAAATGCTGTACAAACTGTTTTCACTATCAGCCATGAATCAGGCACTTTCTTTCAGTCCTCTGTGACAATATGCTAAAGGAGTTTCCAGAGTTATCACATGTTCTCATTGCAAACCTCCCTTGCCTCTCAAAGTCTGAATCTTCCCGCCAAAGACACCACTGGTCCTGGCCTTAATCTACCGGTGTTCTCCAGAAGGCACTTGGACCCGGATCTGACTGGAAAAGCATCGTGACACAGCAGACGAGGGCATGGCAAAGAACTGGGCCCTGATGGTGTCCCACAAAGATGTGGGCGACTAGAAAATGGATCTTTATAAAATAAACAAGTACATAATTGACAAAATAAGGAAGAGGGAGCCATCCAAGGAATGTGGATATTTGCGGAATGCCAACGGATCCTGACAAAGACACCAGTGAGAACTGACATGCAAGATGCAGAGTTCTGCACGAGGCCGGAGCGACAGGGGGACAATATACTGCAGTGACATAAGTACTTTCCCACAGCCCCGAAACAAAACCATCTGAATGGGCCCAATAGACAGGCAGCTCACAAGTATGGGTGTCACAAGGCCGTCTATGTCAACACTCCCAGGTATTCCATAAATATGAATAACAATGAAAAGGACACAACATTTGCTGCATACTAATTGCCCAATAAACAATAGCTTTTCTTAAAAAACAATGGATATGAGACACCAACTGTATCTGATTATCAGATTTTCTTACTTAATGTAAACAAAAAAGCAATTAAATAAAATGAAGATGCAGGATTTCCACCGGCCATTTCAAGATCTATAAATTATTCACTCAACAGCTATTAGTCGGCAAGTTCTGTAAACTGAGCCCTTATTCAAGGTCTCAATATTAGAAGGTCATATGAATTGTTTCAGCATTACCCATTAACTGCATACCGACCCGCATCTTCCCTCTTACTGGCGTACATGAACAAGGCATGCATATTTCTGAAGCAGAAGTGTCCTTTGGATCTCAGGATAGCTTATGGTCGGAAAACCTGGTTACTAGGTTACCAGGTTTTTGTGTCATATATTGAACACAAATAAAACGAGAAGGACTGTCTCACAACCTAACCTGCAGGTCTTCAAATGTAGGTAAACCACAGCCGAAACGGAGAACCAATCAGGTGAGAGAATGTTGAATTAACTCAGAAAATATGCAACACAAAAAGGTGTTTGAACTGAACCCATGGTATTTTCCAAGCAACCCCCCCCCCCAAACGAGCCAACCATCTGGTTACAACGAGCCAGGACAGATGCAAAGCTGAGAGAACTGGATCTCGATCAAAGAAAACACATGGTTCAGTGTGGTGAAATCATATCTGAGTAGGACAACCAACCCCTTATTATACCCTAGCTGTGAAATTCCAATTTCTTCGGCAGGACAAAATCATTTGGGCCCTTGCATTTATGTGGTTAGTATGCGGTTATTTATGTCACAACATACAGTACAGCCTTTGTGGAATATAATATTCATCTCCTAGGCTCAATTTGTTTTTATCACAAGTGACTAGACGGTCCTCTGATGCTGGCCATTAAAATGTAAATAGTATCATTTGGAATTTCCTTAATCATGTTAACTCAGCAACAATTGCAAACACTATTAAGTTCTGACCATGTTAAGATCCTTGCCTTGCAGGCTGTTTTTGCTTAACTGTTGTCAAGTCCATTATGGGGTAGAGACGCCGTGATTGATGGGATCCAGTGCACGATTATAGTTGGTGGTGTTCAGTACATGAATCGTTACGACCCTCGCTGACTCGATGGCGGTGAACGAAAACAAGAAAGAAAAGAAAAAGGCTGGCGCTGATTTAAAAACAGGATTCTGTAGCTAAAGAAATGGACCCTAAACCTGCTGAAGCTGCGCCGGGCCCCTCTCACATTTCCACACGTGTGTCATTAAGATTTTCAAGCTGACAAGACATGTTGAAAGTTGCTCCAACAGGGAACTCCAACACCTGTCCGCCTGAAGCCGAGAGCCACTTTCCCCATTTCCTCTGAAATCCTACCTCTGGCTATCACCGTTTTAGCACCACTGGTATGGCCACATTTTCTCATTACGGCAAGGAAGTTAATAGCAGCTAGGCTAATGCAGTCTGTCTTGTTTCAATCTGATGAGAGTGGCGGTGAGACAATCAAGTCAATTAGTTTCTCTTTAGGGCTAAATTTCACCACTGGGACTGTCAGCATTTAAATGTGTTTCCCCAGCTGTGCAGATTTGCCTGTAATAGATCTGATACTTTCATTCAAATCCCTTTCACTCTCCCTCTACATTCTAACTCTAATTTTACGCAACTTCAGTATGAGTTAAGCTAAGGACTCCAAACCTTTGTGCTGTAGAGCTAGCTTCCAATTAGGGACTAATTTATAACTGGCACAGTTATTGGCTAAATAATGACTTTAAATCAAACCATTAAAAGCTGAGGAAGAACAAAAACCAGCTTAGCAGACAAGTGTGGTGATCAGTTTAGGACCCAAGTGCTAGAACCACTCGTCTAGGTGGGTGGAGTTTGCATCATTACAGGCCTAAAGGTCTGTAATGAAATGATAACAATGAGAAATTATACAAACAAAAGACTTTTCAAAAGGTATAATTTAAGCCAGCAACTTCTAAGTGATGTTTCAATGATTAACAGCTTGTTTGCGATGTCTGACTGTTTAATAGTGATGTCATCGAGCAGGGAAATCTGACCCGCGTCAAACGTCGTCTTGAGGCAGAATCTGGAATAAAGGGGAGGATTTTAAATTCATTTATCTCCGGCACTAATGGAGGCCTTGTCATGTTGTGACTTCTAGCAGATATTTCCAGTTCATCCACCTCATTCTGCCGACCTCGCTAGGACGCAGGCACATAGCTGGACGAAAGATTTAAAAAACAAGAACCCAACAAAGAAAACACTACAAGAAAATCAGCAGTGACAAGCTGGGAGTGAAACTAGAATACTGAGTGTATTTTGTATTTGATTCACCAGGAAAAATACTCCAATTTAACCTGAGACGATACCATCCTTCTAATCGCATTCTCAGATGTGCAGGACTTCAGACAATGACTCCAGACTCGGTCCTGCATGCAGCCGCCATGCCAGGGCACCCGGGCTCGGCTATTGATGGACCACTTGGATGCCAACCCCGCCTCTGGCCACAGAACTCTGGAGACTCACAGGCCTTGGCGTCAAACACTGTGGCGAAGAATCCAAACCGGCCCGTCTCTGGAGGAAAATGTTTTTGCAGTGCCATTAGTGTCCTCTTCCCACAGTGGACAGGGTGTTTAAAGCTGCCTCATGCCATTATGACAGCAGCAATGCGGTCCACTTGGAAAGAGAACTCGGATCTGAAAGCCTTAAAAGAGGCAGGCCATGTTCTTCACTGTCGAGAAAGAAAATAGGGTTAATGGGACTGTATTCCTTACCGGTCCAGAAATATCGAGATTCATTAGCACTTTAATGTATTTCTTAGTCTTCTTCTAAATACACTTCAGGTATACTAAGTTCTGATGTCATGCTTTAGAAGAGCTGTCCGTATTTCCGTATTACACCCTCCCCTTTTGTTGTGATTGTTAATAAAAACAATGCATACTTCTACGATCTAGCCCTAACCCTTCCTGTGTGCTGCTTTTGGATACTGCCTCCTTAGGGTGGTACTCGCTGCAGGTCACATTAAGTTCTGATGTCATGCTTTAAAAGAGTTGTCCGTATTTCCATATGTCCATGCTGTCAATGCAAAATGGCTGAAATCCGGCAGCAGAGGATTGAGAGCTGTAGCGGCCCGAGAGTTGAATTGTTTGGAAGCTGGGTCCCAAAAATATCAGGAACTTAGTGGAACGTGCGCTGACCTCAGAGGGTTCGGTATTTAACCGCTTTTTTTTAGTGCTGCTTTCAGTCTCGCCAATGCTAAGCTGACACAAATAGCTAACATGCTAAAAGCTAATGGCTGACTTGTGACGTCACGCATAGATCACGCATTTTCCACTGAAATTCACTTGGTTTGCCTGCCAGTTTTGTAACATGAATCCGTTTGTCTCCTAACTGTCACAAGTCTGCTAAACCAGGTTTATCAGTCTGCCTGGAAGAGATTTGATTATATAATCTCGTATAGATTGGAAGGTTATGACAATGAACAGTGTTTTCCAAAGAAGCCAAATTTAAATAACGTGTCCACTACATTTATTTACATCTAATTAATATGAATTGAATAAACAGTAATTAAATAAATTAAAAAAACAAACAAACAAACAAAAAATGATTATACAATGGGTGGATATTTTAATGTCAGTGTTTTGTGTGTCATCCTTGAGCTTTCAGACCATATATTGCGCCCCAAAGGTCAGCTGTCCTGTTGTTTAATGAACCCATTCATAATGTAAGAAAAAACAGAGGAAAGACTGAAGCTATGCATTTCCATTTATAAGATTTGTCTTCTCTGTCTGTAAATTCAGCCCCACAATACATGACACAACAAAAAGGGCAGGAGGGCCAGAGAGGGAAACTTGGCACCAAAGTGGTTAGCAGACATTTTGTTCAACCAGACTATTTACAAGCATCTTCAGGTTATCTGTTTCCTGTCATCTCCATCATATATCTCAGACCAAGAGAGATCGGAGCCCAATTACAGCCTGATATCTAATCAATAGGCAGCTTATTCCTAGAGCAGGAAGTAAAGGAGTAGGCCTCTGGGAGCCCGAGCTCAAATTACTCCACTGTCAATGCTAGATAGCAACTAATGATGTGGATAGACAGGGACCCTGGGCAGAGAAGATGATCCCCAGGGGCTGGGGGGGGCAGGGAGAGGGCGAGCTGCATTACGAGGGATGAAGGTGTTCAGTGTGTACAGCAGAGCCTGTTTACATGGAGTCAGGCCCTTCAAGAACACTTTTATAGTTTTTTTTATTTGATAAATTGCCCCTTTAGATAACAACATTATCATCTGAACAGCTGTTTCGGCCTGACATCAAGGCAAGAGATACCAGTTACAAATGTACCCATTTTCCCCCCAATGCAATTTCCAGCCAATACTCAATGCCCTCAAAACAGTATATTAGTTATTATAAGGAGTGCTTTTTAAATGAAGCCACTGTTCATCTTTTGACATCGGGGTCTTCGGATCCAGTTTGTACGTAAGACAGAAAACATTGAAGCTTTGCTTTAAAATATATAATTGTTACCACATTACCAAAAACATCCATAAATTTTAAAATGAGGATGACACAACGCAAGGTGTAGCATAAGGGTAAAATATAGTGGTACAGGGCCAAAACTCAGAAAACAAGATCTGTAGATCAAAGTGCTCAATGTTGCAGCAAACGGAGTCTCAAAACTTTGCAAAAAGATGGAAACTCTGAGTTGGGAACTGGTACATTTGAATTTCTAAGGTTGTTCCTGAAAGGCTGTTCCGCAAGGTGCTGTGTGGGAACTGGCCAAATGTGTGAGATTTCTTTAGGTACATCTAGGTCCTTAAGAGACTTTCTTTCCCAGGGGTAAACAGGAACTATTCATTCTCATTTTTCCTGGCAGACTATCCACAGGCCAAATGGCATCTCATCTCTTTCTTCATGAAGAAATATCTCAGCTCCCACTTGGGTGCCCCTTCCTCTCAAATGGACTCTTTGATACCAGAGACCATGTGCATCAAACCCCTCAGACTGAAGATGTGAAGAGCATAAGAGATTCAGAAATCTGGTTTTACTCACATCCTTATAAGCAAAAACTCTGCAGCAGTATTCTTTGGATTACATCAATATAAGTAGCCAAAACAAACATTTTCTGTGGAAAAACAAACGTTTTGATTAGAAGGTGCCGCCCCACGTTTTCTTCTCTGATGTTACTTATCGCCACTCAGGAAATATGGCACAATGTTTTCTCAAACCCTTTCAGTAAACTACCTATTCATATGTTTACATATTTGTCTGAACATTCTGACAAGTTAAGCGGCCTAATTCTGACCCCAATCATCAATTTTGACTCCTCATCACTGTCCTTACAAATTTCCTCTGCCTTTTTGACCTTGACCTGACCTCATAATATTTATAAATTAGCCAGTAACTATGAATTTCAATATAAATGAAAACTACTGATTCTGTAAAATACACCTACTAACAGATCTCTAACAGATAATGATATTTATTATAAAGATTAGGATTAAGGTGGACTCTATTGACCCTTAGTGGAAACTCAGGTGCATACTGCAGCAAGAACATAGTACACAAACGAACATACATATAGCGCAACATGGGGCACAGATAGTACATGTACTGCAAACCAAGTAAGTGTAGTGCAAATTTAAAAAGTATACATTGCACACACAAAATATCAGAATATTGTGATATTAGCTCAGTCTTTCTGTACAACGATACCAAAACAAACTAAAATACCTATAAACGAAAAGAGCAAAAATTCCTACAAATGAAAACGACAAAAATACCTATAAATGAAAAGAACAAAAATGCCTATAAACGAAAAGAACAAAAATACCTATAAACGAAAAGAACAAAAATACCTATAAACAAAAAGAACAAAAATACCTACAAACGAAAACAACAGAAATACCTACAAACGAAAACAACAAAAATACCTATAAACTAACAAAAATGCCTATAAAACAAAAGAATATGTCAGGGTGCCCTGGTGGTTCACACTCCTAGGATTGGGGGGTTTGTGTCATGCCCCGCTCGTCCGATCCTCGTGTATGCCACGCCCCACTGATTACCCACGTGTGCTTCCCTGATCGTCTCCAGCTTTGTCCGATTATTTTGATCAGTCTTGTCTATTTCAGTCCGTGTCTTGCTTCAGTTCCTTGTCTGTCATTGATGTTAGTTATCGTCTGATGTCTGTGGTCCCTAGTCCTCAGAATAAACCCCCGTTTTGCCTGACTTTTGCCTGCCTTGCCTGTGTCCTGCCCGAGCGATTCCCCGCTCCCCAGCGATCGCGGCGAAAAACGTGACAGTTTGAATCTCTCGTGTGTTTTGTTTTCACCTCACATTGAATAGGCCTTTGGTTTGTTCCCAGAGTGGTTAAAACATGGTGAATTAGCATCTGTAAACCACCCCTGTGGTGTGTATGTGTACTGTTGGGGACTGGCATCCTATGCACGCTCATCCCTGCCCTGTGCTCTGTGATTCCTAGATCAGGGTCTTGGCTCTCAACATAAACTGCAAGTTTCTTATTTTTGTTAAGCACTGGAATGTCGAGTGAACAATTATAAATGAAAATAGAAGTCAAATTAAACAGGTTTGCTTTAAAACATGGACAGAGTATGTAACAATACATGTTGGACATACTATTAACTGGTTGTGTGGTGATGGGATAGTCAAATTCTAGGCTGTGCTTAATGTACAAGTTAAGTGTTTCATCCCAGGAAACAGCAATATTTTATGTCCCTTGTAGAAAGAATGCCACGAATTTTCTCTGCTGTTATAACTGCTGTAGGAGGTTACCTTGATGAATCAAAGATATTACATTTTCTTTCTGATAAAGGTACTCAAATGGTGAACATATGAACATTCTGGAACAAATGCTGAATTTATTTGTTCATTGATTGTATTTTTAGTGAATGTTACGTGAGTAACATGCAAATGTAGAAAATCTTTGACTGGTCGTGTACATTCGACGACACTTTGTGGCACCATGCTAATTCAGAAACTTAATTCGCTGCTTCGTGCAATTACAAAGGACCACTCAGCACTCGCGGCGGTGTCTCCTCACTTTCTTTGTTTCCTCAACAGTCGAGGAAATCCCCCAATGCTTATCTGTGTTAAAGGAAGGGCCACAGACTGTCATACCAGGCTCGAGAAATTGCTGAAGTGTGGCACAACAGAAAAGCGTTGAGAGGAAGCAGTAAATAAATGGGTGGTGTAGCTTGTGCCCACGTGATGGTCAGCTGAGCATTTTCAGCCTGCCTGCTGTCCAGCATGCTCTTCATTGTTATTTCTGTACTGTCAGTCAGGCCTGTAAAGCAGTGTAGCATCATTTCATGCAGTTAACAAGGCATGGCAATTGGGAGAGAAATCGGGGCCGGTATTCTTCTGTGAACAGGTTACTGCTCTCTTCTCTGCCTCATATGACATGGATTCCCAGAGAGTCACCAGGCGTGCAGATGGATTCCACGGCTTCCTTTACAAAACAGAGCGCCCGCACGTCTCAGACGCTGAAGCAGATGTGCCCGACTGCTCAAGCACCATTTGAAGCAGTCAAAACTGGCGATCCCTGTTCCGCGGCCGATGAGTCCGTGTGATCCGTTCGGTTGGAAGCGTTGGCGCGGCGATGTAGCAGGAACCCGGCTGGGTATTCAGGCACGGGGTAGGTGGTGAGCAGAAGGTCTTTTCGTATCATTCCTGGAGCAGTCAGACACATGGAGCAGCCGCACATGCCACACACACTAATAAGTTGTGTCAGGAAGGGAAAGGTACTACAATTGACAGAATTCATACAAGCATTTAATCTAGGATCTTCTCAAGTATTTATGGACAGTATCTAAGATGGTCTCTACATACCCTACATGCATCTATGCAAGGATGTGCATGCATGGATATGTGTGTTTTATGGAGGAGGGTAAAATGCAGGGATTTCTAGCATATACCATTGCAATGGAGCCTAATTGCCCCCCCGGCTGTGGCCCCCCTCAGCATTTCCCAGCAGAGAACTATTTTGGAGCAGCTGGTTTCAGACACCCAGGCTCCCCACTGACACAGCAAACACCTCTGCTTCTGTCAGACCTTCTCGCTGCACTGCCGGCAGTCTAAACACGGAGAAGCTTCTATAGCTTTCTGGAAGGACTCCTGATTCCAGGGGAAAGGGAGTGAATGTGGCCTCCATGTTTAAAGAAGCCTTTAAAACTGACCCCCAGAATCTGCAAATAAACAACGTTCATTAAGTAAAAATTGCAAATACTATAAGGCAACAAGTGTGGTTAACATGCAAAACTGGAAGCATTAGCATGGCGAGGAGAGAATGAGCTGAGTTGCCTGCACGCTAATCTCTCACAGATTACAATAACCTCATTCATATTGCAGCTAAGAGAAGTGGGAAGACTTCGGAATACGTAATTATCCAGACCTGTCATAACGCCGGACTGCCAAAGCAGACTCTGAAGGATTTCTGCTGTACTTCCTTTTAAGGCTTGGTTAAAGGCTTCGGCTGGTCTGAAAGACAGTCGTGGAAAATCTGTCTTGACGATTAGTGAGAAGCTGCTTCCTCGATCTTGTTCGTTCATAAGTGCTTCTCCCCAGACTGAGAAGGAAGCTACTTCGCACACAGTCGCACACACTCTGCATGGTAGTGACACAATGCAGCTTTGATCTACTTTTCTGATTAAAGTCTTAAACTTCTAGCTGTAGCTGGTTATAAATGAGATTTTTTTTTTTCCTGGCAATTTCACTCACGAAGTAACAGCAGAAAATATCATGGTAAAGCCAGCGTCTTTAGATGAGAAGAACAATAAAAAGTTCTTAAAATCTATTGGCTATACCTCGCATATTTTGAGGGCCTTTAATCCATGAAAAAAATCATACATATTCCCAAGGTTTTGTGTATTCTAAGGAATTTGTGTTCTGTTTATTGTTATTAATCCATGCTGGTAAAGCTCTTTAGTCCTGAGGCCAATAAAATAGGGGAAAGGATTACAATTTACTTTAGCTTCTGCATGGTGAGTCTGTCTTACAGCAGAGCTCCAGCAACTGTGAAGG
The DNA here is from genome assembly GCA_026776945.1 of Isichthys henryi. Lineage (NCBI taxonomy): Eukaryota > Metazoa > Chordata > Actinopteri > Osteoglossiformes > Mormyridae > Isichthys > Isichthys henryi. The sequence continues at coordinate 2,075,883 of JAODJX010000007.1, forward strand.
ATCATTGTGCTTCTGAGGGTAGAGTTCCTGCCAACAGCCATATGTAAGCTTCCACCTTTCAAAGGATTGGGCCCTTGGTACTGGGAAGGGGATGTGTATACATGGGCCCCCCCCCCCCCCCCCCCCCGGCGCGGAAACAAGGGCACACAAGGGCGACATGTACTCCGCCTCATTCTCCCTGATCTAACAGCGTGGGGTTTCTTCATACTTTGACAGAGAAGCCCTGGTGAGAAACCTGGTTAACCAGTTTCATACGCTTCCCCGTTTCCATTTTTTTGTGATGCAATCAGAGCCTGAGAGGCCAAAAAGAAATACAGAAGAGAATATATCGTTTATATACGATGAACCCACCAACCTTCTGCGACCACTGGCTGTGGACCGGTACTGGGGATTGGGAAACCCCCAATCGGACAAGTTCAGGACTACTCCATCCCATTTGGAGGACTCAGTAGTGGCTCTCTGGGTCATGCCGCTTGCCAATTATAGCCATGTTAATTGGTTCCTGTGCTTGGTCGCGGGTGATGAATTGGTCACAATTACACAATTCCCTGTCGGGTGAACTGAGGCGTCCCGACACAGCGCCTACAGGGAGCTGACAGGTCAGCTTCATTAGATCTCCCTGTCACACGGTGGAGGACATATTGATCAATAGTACCCTTACGGCAAACCGAGGGCCCACTAACCGTCTCTGGGAACCTTGTGTTGTGTAGAGAGGAGAAGGGGCTTCTGCTGTAGCCAGGTAGCTTTTGATGCCTAAATTTTAGCTTTGGAAACAGAAGAGGTGAAATGTGTTTTGAGTAAGGGGGGTGGGGGGAGTTCCGGCTGCCGCAGCGGTGACATGCAGGAGCGCCCAGAGGAGATAAACATGTTGCGGTTGGGAACCACTAGTATAGAGTGAGTTTTACTTATGGTGGTACTAACATGGCTGCCGCACGCCTCACTCTGGGATAGGCTCCCAACCCCCTGCAACCATGAATAAAATGACCGGTTACAGAAAACGGATGGATGGTATACTAATATAGATGGCACTTAATATTGTTAGAGGCACACTTGTGAAGCCCCAACTACATTTTTGACTCTCTCTCCCAATTACTGCACTTGCATTTACATTGCAGTCCTACCATTTTAATCAAAGTTAGTAGACTTACTACAGGTGGTACCCGAGTCTTCCAGAATGTTTTCGTTCAGAGGTCAGCATTTAGCGTGATGGAACATAGTCGGTTCAGCAGCCAGCTTCTGTGGTTAGCTAGATGCTATAAAGCCACTTTAGAAACATCATTCACTGTTTAACGGAAAGCTACGCTGCTCACTGTGGGATTTCGTCGCTATTAAAAGGCACGTCGGCCTTCATAAGTAACATATATCCCGACACTGTTTTAGACGTGCGAATACACAGCAAAGCTTTTCTCGCAGATAAGCAGCACGGAATTTTCATGGATAATCACGATGCCACCCCCATGGCTGATCTTTTTCTGTCCTTCCTGTGAGACCCGCATTTATCATTTGGCAGAAGAAGGCCATATTCTACAAATGGTACACCCCCGCCCCCGCCCCCCCACACCCGCAAATCCTCCCCCATTGTAAAATACAAAAAGAGATTCCGCCCTATAAATCTCCACTGATAATCTCCATGAGGGTGCTCGACATCCAGCTAAACATGTACAGTAGTGTAGGCAATAAATACAAGTCACCCACTTCTTTTTCTGGATTTTTCTCTGCTCCCTTCCTCCCTTCCACTAGCGTGGAATCAAAAATTGCGTACACACTGGGGGGCGGCGCCCCGGGGCCGGGGCGGGGGCCGCGGGGGGGGGGGGGGGGGGGGGGGGGGGGGGGGGGGGGGGGGGGGGGGGGGGGGGGGGGGGGGGGGGGG
>JAODJX010000007.1:2093891-2108231 GCA_026776945.1 Isichthys henryi
GGCGGGGATTCGAACCCGGGTCCCAGAGGTGTGAGGCGACAGTGCTAACCACTGCACCACCATGCCGCCCCATATATATATTATATATATATGCCGCCCCATATATAGATGTTTATATATATAAACACCTTCATAATGCATTACAAAGCATCCTTAATTCTTATATCAGCCATTATAATGCATTATGCAGGTGTCTTTAGTGCATTGAAGATGGGTGTATGAATATGGAGGATTTAAAACCCTAGTGACAATCTAGAAGTTGCATCCTACTATGTCACATCCCGCAGAAAAGCAAGATAATATGTGACCCATCACCACGAATTGAGTCTTAAGTCACACTGGTAGAAAGACTCATTTCGTGGTGATGGGTCACATATTGGGTATGAAAATGACCTCTGGGAGCATATTCTAGGATCTACTGGCATTCATTACTGCAGCTCATGTCCGAGGTTATACCTCAAGAATACAGTTCAAGCTGAAGATCAATGGCACTCATGAGATGCTAGAAGGAGAAGACTTTCCAAAAAGTATCCGGCTATCTGCCTAAGTTTGTGAAAGATCACATGGATGATACTGCAGATTTCTGGGTGAAGGTACGATAAATGGATAAAAGGAGTTTGCTATAAACAAAAGCAGCGTTTTGCGAAACTCAGAAAAACACAAAACAGTGACATGGGTTGGGAAGTGATGTAAACTGGGAACACCTTTGTACCAGTGTTACCATTACTGAGAAAACCAGTTATACACTCCATGCCCATGAACTGCCCTGGAAAATAGTTTCTGCAGGATGCCAACGATCCTAAATGTTCCAGAAAATCTATCAAAGAATGGATTGTGTTTCGGAAAAGCCAAGTCAAAGTTCAGACCTCAGCCCAACAGAAATGTTGGGGGAATGTCTGAAGTGGACTGTTCATGAAAAGATACAAAGCAGTTCTGTAGAGGGAAAAAGAGATGAAAATGAGTAGCGAGAGACTGATTATAACTGTAGGAAATGTTTGTTTGCTGTCATGCCTGTTGAAGGGCTGTAGCCCTCTGAGTTAAAGGTCAACTTATTTTTCCAGACAGTGATTGTGGCTGCTGTATAAACATCTGTTGTTTAATAAATTATATTTTGCGTTGTCTGTATTGCAGGTCATTATTATAAAATACTGACCTTAAGGTAAAGATCTGAACAGCAAGAATGATTAACAGCTCCTGTGTATTGCAGATCTCCTTTATGTTCCAGGTTTGCAATTCCAGAGGATAACTTCCTAGCCATTTCATTGTAAAAAAACAACTCGATGAACCTGAGAAAAAAAAAAACATCATTTAAAAATCAGCATTCAGCTTTTATCTAAATCACGGCTATCACCAAATCATGATCCCCAAACACTCAGCATTGCTGATTTTACAGGCTTCCTTTATCTGTGACCAGGTGTGAAGCCTCTGTGGCCACTCAGAATCAATAATTATCAAACAAATTACCTGGAAAAACTGAAAACAAGGCCTGGATTTGAAATTGAAGTCCAGATTTGAAAAGCCCTGGCCTGAATGTTTTACAAATAATTCTCTATCATCTGCGTAGGTAGTGCACAGTGTTTTAAGCCTTTTCTGAGTAGGTAGAGCACAGTGTTGTAAGTCTTTTCTGAGTAGGTAGGGCACAGTGTTTTAAGCCTTTTCTGAGTAGGTAGAGCACAGTGTTGTAAGCCTTTTCTGAGTAGGTAGGGCACAGTATTTTAAGCCTTTTCTGAGTAGGTACAGCAAAGTCTTTTTCCTATACATATAATTCTCTAATTATATTTATAAAGCATGGAAAGCATTATCTTTAGGAATCCAACAGCTGATTAATTTGTTACTTGAAATGGAAAAATCAAGTTGCTAAAAGAATGTCTGGCAGTTGTTCCTCTTCGTCTCCAGTAACCTTTGGGTTAAGCATCGTTGACTGAGAGCAAAAGAACAACAAAGTAATGATAAAAGCTTGTTTATGAAGGAGCTTCCGTCCAGGGCTGGGACTGCCAGTGACCATGAGATTTACTAATGTGGGGGGGGGGAGGGACTCAAGGCATTGGGGGCGCAGGAAAACGAGAGAGGGGAGGGACAACAGATTTATATTTGGAACTTAACCCATGTTCAGTAGATTAGCTGAGAAGAGGATGCGCGGATAATGGAATTTTAACCATTTGTAAAGAAGAGGAAGTAAAGCACTGAGGTTTTTTTACCAATGTGGAATCAGAGAAAGAGTGGAAAAGGCTAACATCGTCAGGGAGCATGTTGAAAGGGCGTAATTTGGGTTACACATTAAGCCTGTCCACTTAGCCCACCCCAGACTGGCAGGGTCCACCAGCTCATTATCCTGTGGTCGCCCGAGTCAGGACAGAGCTGCCCTGGGTGCCCGACTTCTTCAAACGTTAAGTCCATCGTTCCATCTTATGTATAACATGTCGAACAACAGCACGCCGTTTTTCACCATCTCAGCGCAGCCCTTTCAAACATTCCTGCCACCTCCATGCAGCTGACAGATGGATCTCACTGCTCACAGGCCGACTGACTGGCGGAAGGGGCCCTTTCTGCAGCCCCAACATGCCATCGGCTCCAACAGGTCTCAGTTTACAATTACACATACAGTATTCCTGACACACAGTGAAGTAAACATGACCTGTCAAACAGAAAGGGATTAAAGCCGCGAGTATTATCATCATCAGCGTTACTGTTGGTGTTCACAAGTGTCACTGTTAATATACTGGAAACGAACTTGGCAAACTATTTCTGGGACAATGGGGCTGTCCATTCATAATTACCTTGAGCAAAATGTATAAATCATTATTGTTATAAAACATATGAAAGCACCACCGCAACTGTCTAAATAAGAATTGTGTGGATTCCATTAAATAATAAAAAGTAGACTTTCAAAACATGTTTGGCTTTCTAATGTTTTCCTAATGGAAATGTACAGAGCATGATGTGGTCCTTTAATTCACCAAGGCTACTTTGTCATGGATGCCACAGAAGACAGTTCCAACGAGGCTTTATGGGGCAGTAAGAAACGGCAGGGATTAGGCCCCAATGTTATTGTCTGTTTGATGAGGGATTAAGTGCTGTAAATCCATTCCTTCATGTGGGAATCCTCATTTAAGATTCAAAAGCCAACTCATAACTTTAATGGTGTTTGGTTTCTTCTACTTTCTCTTTTCCTGCTTGACAGGCCCTGAGAAGTTCTCCTCAGCGCAGGGCAAACAGTGTGTGTTCCTGCAAAGAAGCAATGACAGCCAGCCGATGAGAACGGCCAACGAACGCGGCGTTACCACCACGCAAAAAAACGAAAAACAGCACAAGATTATAAGGGAATTTCGAAATGTTTACCCTTTCTTTCAAAAATCCATTCGCCTCAGATATTTCAGTAGACTTTCAAAAACGACCGACTTGATTTTTTCACGTTTTTTTGTTTTTGTGTGTGTGATTTTCTTCAACTTGCCAGAAAATGCAAATGGACTAAATAAGGCACCAGTAAGAGACAACACATAACTTGAGAATAACAAGAAAACAGCAGGGAGGAATGGGTTTGTAGCTGATTAATGTTGAGGAACACATTACCCTATCTTCGAACGATTGTCATGCTTAAGTTACATGTTAGCGCTTGCTTGACCAAAAGGCAGCACCGTAAGACATCAGGAAACACGGATAATACTTAAAGCGCCCATATATAATGCATGGCTTATATTGACCATTATAAAGTATTATGAAGGTATCGATAGTGCAGTATAGACGCGAGCTTCATAGAGCTCTCATAACGCACAATAAACATGGCTAAAATGTGTTATGCTTTTTTATAAATAGTTATAGCCTTATTTATAATACTTTAATAATGCATTATTGTGCATTATGAAGGTATCTATAATGCATTATGATGATTGTGTTACGGAAATGTGTTTGCCTGATATGATGGACATTAATGTTGCACAGAGACGGTGACAGTAACTTTATCGCAACTACAGAGTGGTGCGAACGAGTGGAATACACAATCTGTGTTAATCTAACATAAGTGGTGTGATACTCAAGGTGTCACAAAGGATATTCTACTGATTAGGTCACGCATTCCCCTCCTTCTGGAACAGAGAAAGGCACTTTAGAGACTAGAGCTGGATAACCCAAGACAGGGGGAGGTAAAAAAAAAAAATGCCATGGATGGGGCTGGGGGAGATTACTCTTTTTCAGCCTGTTTTCAAAGCACAGGGAGAGTGAAAAACACGTCTGGACTGGTGGTGCAGAACACAACTTAAATAAAGAGGAGTCTAAAGCTCTTGTAAAGAGGACACTGAAGAGAGCAATTACTAGACTTAGACCCCCATGCATCAGTGAGGGCTTAACGATTAGACCTGAACCCACTGGGTTATTGTTTGATAGGTCTATCGGGTGATAAGTGAAATGGAAAAGAATAATGTCCTACACAAAGAGAGTAAAGGCGTTTGATCCCCCTGGTCTTGTAGGGTGGGTAAGGTCCACGATGTGATATGCCGCTGCAAAGTCCACAAGCACCAGGAAAAGAGGTGTGCTATTCGGCCAGCAGGCCACACTGACCTCCGTCCTTCCAGGCTCAGGTAAACAAGCATTACATTAGTTCTGGTCCAAATGTTGGGACTTGACGGTTAACCACTGTAAAATGTGAGCCCAGGTGGTGAGTGACCAAGATTTTCAAGTAAACTAGCAGACGAAGAATATATATATATATATATATATATATGTAGCTGATTGTTTATTTAGTGTAAATCACTCTTCAATTCCCTGTGCAGAGGAGTGTTTTATGCAAATGTTGCCTTGTTATTGTGCTGCCGCATTAATACACAGCTATTCTTATGCAAATAAAATTATTTTTTGCCGTATATTTTTCACAGCAAGTGTTGGGATAAAATTAGGATTTAAAAAAAATATGCCAAACTAAATGACTCGCATTTGCAGATGAATGATAAATTAAGCAAATTTAGGTTTAAGTGAGCTGTATTTATCAGCGATAAATAAATAGGACATGGCTCAGTTTTATTTATATTTTATTTATAATTATTAATAAAATAACTACATACAGTAAATAAGTTTATCATTAATGGTATTAGTTAATGGTAGCATTAATACATTAACAAATGCAAAATTCTCTCCAGGCCAGAACAACAGTGTATAAATATATATAGCAACATAAGATAAGATAATTAGTTTCTGCTTTTCTGTGACATCTGTAGCGATTAATACGGTTGTAGTTCTCCAGTGTATTTTAGCAGGGCAAATTCAATAAGTACTTAAAAATCCAGCACAGTAACCTCTATTTAGTAGGATTGTAGTTGAAGCAATGATGTCATAGACGAAACGCCAGGGACCGCCCACCTCTACTGGCTCCACCCACTCTGCAATCTTCACACAAAACAGCAGCCTCTTAAAATAACGAAAGGAGTCCGCCCCTGTTTGATGAGGGGGAAATGAGAGATTTGTTAAGTGAGCTCACATGGACCTAATCCTGGCTTGTGATGCTCAGTAGGCAGTAGGGGGCCTCAGATCTGGGCAGGTGTGCGCGACATACTGAGACGCCTGACCGCCCCTTGCTTTGAACACCCACCCGTTATGTTTCTGCTGTTGCGGCTCGAGCTGTAACATCCTGCTGGCGTAAATGAGCTCTAGAAGTATCCCCCCCCACCCCCATTAATTATGGCGTGGTGGGTCTGGACATGGTTATCACGCTCAATTGTGATCCTCACACTCACGCTGACATCGGCCAGCGTTGCCAGGAACTAATGTGGCTGCCCCCCCGTCTTCGTTTGGTCATACTAAGTGTCTGTATCTATATCTGGCTCTGTACTGATGTCATGCTTTCATTTCCGTTTCATGTAATTGATTATCAAACGACACTGGTGAACCAGACAGGCTGTGTTGTAGTTAAACTTTTAAACTGGCTTGGCTGCTGGTGGCATTGTGTTACAAACTCTGCATTAATTAGTGGAACCATATGAATGATGCAACATTAGAATGTAATAGAGATCTTATGTGCCGTCCTCTGGTCTCTTTTTGATTTGTTATATGAATTCCCCATTAAAAGTAAGTGAAACACAACCATTGGAATATTGGGTAAAGCTTTACATAAGTGCACCTTCATAATGTATTCATTATACCTTCATAGAACATTTAGTGCACCTTCATAATGCATTCATACAACATTCATAAGCAGCATGCAAGTACACCTTAACATCCTAACATCCCTTAACAGCTGTAATATACATTAATAACAAACATTATATAATAATAACAAATATTATAATTGCATAATCATGTAATGTTTGTTATTTGTTATATGAATGTTCTATGAATGTATTATGAATGCATTATGAAGGTGCACTTAATGTAAAGTGTTACCGAATATTGTATGTCTAGAAGGCAACATGCCACACTGTAGAAGCATGATGAACAGAATTAAGTAAGAAGGACAGAATACACACCCTTAAGAATAATAAGAATACGAATTCATGTTGCAATTTTTCATTTTTTTTCAATCATAACAATTGGAGGTTGAGGTACAATTTATATATATACTTAAATTTTCTGTGACTTAATCCTTCATTGTTTTTGCAAAGGCATAAAACGTTACAATAAGCCGCTGGCCTTTGACAGCACAGGCACCTCACGAGCTGCTTGTACTGTACAACGCTACTCCTGGCTTAAGTCCAATGAAATGTCGTTAATATTTCATTCCTGCTGATTTGATTCAGGCTAATGTCCCAGCAGCCCATGAATTTGGGCTGTGAATCGGGTACATGGAAGGGGGCTGTACAAATGAAGGGGACCTTCTCAGGGAGTCTCCGGAAGATTACTTTATATCAGTGCAACATGCACCATTATAAAACTAGCTAGACCCCTTTCAAAAAAATCACCCGTCTGATTTAATTAATGAAATTGTCCACGACCTCCTTGGACTCTGCCTTCTGAGAGGCCTCATTATTGAAATAGGGCAAGTTTCTAAGCAAAATGTTTGGCTTATTTAAATATGACGGAACACGACCAATGAAGCCCAGGGAAAGAGAAGTGCAAATGACTACGGACAAAAGAAACATCTTATTCATCTAAACTGGTGGTGACCATGTCTCACATGTTCAAAGGCATGGGATTAGAATCCAGGTATGGCCTGGAAATGACGTTCTACTGTATCTGTTGGTTTATTATAGTATGATGCTGTTAGGATGTTAAATTCTTGTCTCTTGAGAGTGTTTCTATAGCCACAGTGTTTACAATGAACGCAAACGTCCCTCTATCATTTGTATCCATCTGAACCCATATAGAAGAGAAACAATTAAAAATTCAGGTATGTACATAAATAAAACTTCTTTTTTTTTCCGCTTTACAAGCCTGTTTTAGGGACCACGTTATTTCCCGTGCTTTTTGTGACAATGACTGTGAACTGAAAGCATAAAACATCATTAATTCACATCAACAAATTACATTTGTAAATCAGCAGCTGCAGTAACGTTTGGTTTTAGACTGGAAATGTACAGCTTACAATGAAAAGCATTTAAAACCACGAACAGTGAGTCACTACTGGTATTCAGTACAGTGATATATTTATGTAGTAATTGAACACGGTTTCTGACGCTAAATACTCTTTATATCATATTTTGCTGAGAGAAACAAATTTTTCTAAAACGATGACCAAGAAAAGCGTTTGGGCAAGGATTTACATAAAAGGACGAAACGAAAATTCTGTATGGAAATTTCAGCTTATATTTCACAATATAAGTAATAATACATTTCAAAATAACAGACCCTCCTTGTCTTAGTTCATTTATGATGCTGTTTTACATATTGAACAAGTCAGTGTTCATCACTTTTCAATGTTAGGCAGTGTAGCATCTGTGTAATTGATGGATTTTAATGCCAGAGGTATATATTTTATTTAACAGCCCTGTCAAAGTCGAATGCCTATGCAGTAGTCTGTGAAAGCTCAGTAAATGCTCGAAATCCTGCATGTGGTCTCCAGGATGCTGTTGTCTTCACCATGGCACTGACACATAGTGCACAGATAACTTTAATGAATAGAGAAGAGCTAATTAAAATGAAAAACAATGCAACAAGCCGGGTTTTCACACGCAAGAAAATCAGGGACAATAATAACAGGGCAATAGGGAAACTAATTTGCATACGCAAATGCTATTGGCTATGAAAGTTCAGAGAGAGAGAGAGAGGAGCAGAAAGACAGCCAGTATGTATGGTTTAAATATATATATAATTTCAAAGAGACGGGAAGAGGACCGTCACACAAAGTCTTCCAGTGTTAAAGATGTGGGCTTAATGCTATGGTTAAATTATATCCTTAAAGTAGTTAAAATTTCCTTAGTTAGCCTACGCGAGTCTGGCCAGGTGCAACATACAAACACTCGCTAAGGGCAATTGAGATTTTGTAATAAGCAGAAAATATCACGCTCTTGGTTATCAAAAACTGCAGAGAGGTGATTAACGCATGGCTAACTTTACTATTTATTATGCAATTTTCCTTTTATGCGTACAGAAATCTTTAACTAAGCTAGCGGCGATGCTAGCTGAGAAGTCAGAGGGAGCTAGGCATTGTTAAAACGATGTCCTGCCTCCGAAGCTTGCTCAATAAAAAAAATAGAATAAAAATAAAATAAAATTTCCCTTGCTGCTGTGGACAATTTCAGTCAGACTATGTGCGAGAAGTCGCCTCCTTGAGATATTTAACGCCGGATCGTCAGTAAAACACCAGCCTCCAGCGTTATAAAGTCTAATTAAATTTAGCCAATTTTTAAAACGAGGAGAAATAAAGATGGCAGCGTAATAAATAGCATCAGACGGTAAATCAGCGACTTCTGCAGCCAGCCGACGAGCAGCCGCAGCTCTGATGGCTGCGCTGACATCATTTCTGCAGCGTCGTTTTAGAACAGTTGGCATCGTTAATTGATGGCATCCCCGGTAAATTGGCAACAATGAAAAGACAAATTATGAGCTGGGGAGCAGTGCAGGGAGGATTTACAGTATTTGAATAATTTAGATCCCCGTGGTTAATTTGACAGGATTGTTATTCTCTCAGAAGGCCCTGCTGGATGGGCCAGTGTCTGTGAATGGAGTTTACTAATAAGGTTTCCCAGTCGATAAATGACTCCATGCAGCAAATTAAACTGTAAATTTGGGGAGCGGTGGTAAATATTTAGAGTATAAAAACTGTGCCTTAATGAATCAGCCTAGTTGGAGAAAGAAATGAATTGAAATGTCAGCTTTCTAAATCTCACAGTAGATAGCTCAGCCAGGTCCTTCTTCCAGCAGTTCTCACTATGAGCGATTAAGGGTGTGCTGAACCGTGGTATCGGCATAATGTTGGCACTTCCTGTCCCTCCAGATTTCTGTGGCAACAGTACCTCTTGTGATATAACCCGATCCCTCTGTACTGACCCCTTACCCATATACTCTACTTTGTTTTAATCAAACAGTACATTCTGATAAAGCACCCTTAGAGCTCAGTTCCCGCATCGTGAGGCGGTTCTAACTAAACGGAATTTAGAGACATGTTTTGGGTCACCGCATAAAGCGTCCTCCCACCCAAAGGAAGTCATACCTTCAGGTATGTAAGTCATGCGGCTAACAAGCTAAGGAGCAGGAAGAGGACCGCCTCTCCTCACTGTCTTTTATTTTAGATTTTTCTTCTTCCCTCAACTTGAGAGAGAAACCAGATACTTCATTTGAGAGAGCTGGGGACCCATCAATGAGGTTTTAGTACCGTTGTCTGCTAAAAACTCTTCCCCACCCGTCGCCATAACTCAGCGCCTGCCTTTTGAGAGGGTATCACCTTTCGGCTGCGGCAGTTTGATTGAAGGCACGTCTTAGAGGACTTACATGTTCCATTCCTGGGCATCTGACCGCGCAGTGTCATGGCTAAGACTGTGCTGTGCATCTGGGAAAAGTTCTATGACATCACCCTGCCCGCTCCCCCCCCCACACACACACACACACACACACACACACACACCATATGCTTTCTCACCCACACTGAGGCTAGTCCTCTGCACTGTGTCCCTGAGTCTTTGTTTCTGCTTTTCCTGGAGACATGATGCGAAGTTCGTGGCTCTCCGGTATCTGGTGTAAGTCACTTCTGCAGGTTTGGCCTCGCTCCCGAGCAGAGCAGACGTTCCCAAACCACACGGTCGCTCGGGAAGCAGAGCGCAGACCAGAGGCGCCCAGCATCCGCGGCTGGCGAGCTCCCGCGTCTCCCGTGGCGCTGGGTTCCTGTTCCTTCGGACAACTCGCGTCTTAACGAGTCACCTTTCTGTGAAGGGTGGCCGTTCCTCCTGTTTATTTAACCACCTCTCTGGCAACTGGGCCAATATCAGCGACGGACTAAAATACGGCTAAACATTACCGCCGAGACAAATCCAGATAATCTTTTGTATTTCCCTGATAGCGTGATAATATTGTTAATATTGTAAAAGCAGGCAGCATATGTGGACTGTTCTTACTGCAGAGCTTTAATCAGAGTAATCAACTTCAAGCACTTCGGTGCTGATTTGGGAGCAAGGAAGCAGAAAGTTCCAGCTCGCCAGGCATTTTAAGTTAACGTCTGGTGCCTACTGTAGCTGCTTCGCAAATAATGATAAACACGTGTGAGAAACGGCTCATATTTAAAACGTAAAAAGTCTTGCGGGCTCCTTGCCCATAATACACGAGTCGCCCCTGTAACAAATCCTTACTTGTTTTCACACACTGTGCTGAAGCAAACAGATGTGTCTGATATGCTGGTTAAACTCATTTCCTACGTGCAAGGCCGTAACCCTGAACGGTTATACTATGGCTACAGTAACACTACATGCTGAGATCCCAGTAGGAACAAAAAAAAAGAAACTTTCTGCTTGTTTTCATTGGTCTTTTTCTGATTCCGGCGAATTATAAACAAAATTCTAACATGCAGTTGGGGGAAAAAAAACTCAGAAAACCCGCAAACATACACATATTTCTGACACGGGAAGTGTGAGAATGGCAGTTCGAACAGTAATAAAAACTAGAGTTGAGTTTACTGAGCATCTTGTGTTTGTGCTAAAGTACAGCCCAACTTCATGAGTGTCAAAGAGTTGGACTCCAATTTAGGGGAAAGTTGGTTCTCTTTGGCCCAATTTAAAGTGTGCCGCTTCTACCATTACAGCTGACAGACTGGGGAGCAGAATCTGTCCCCTACAGCACTGTCCTGGGACCTTGCAGCTACAGAAGAGGACTGGCCTGAAGTTGAGCCCCTTTGTAAATACCTTTCCAGAAGACATTTGCTTCATAATGCCTCACTGTTCCTGTCACATGGTCAGGGGAGAGAAATCAGGTCTCTTCTGGCACCTTTAATTATTTCATGCCTAGGAGACAAGTTTTAACCAGAAGTGGCAGGTTGGGTTGTTCCTGACAGGTGGAGATGATTAAAAAGGGAGACGCTGTTACAGGTCTCTCAGGAGTTGCCCCGGGCAACTGTGACACCTTGCCATTCTGGGCTACAGTTGCAAGTCTTAATTTATTGACTGAGAAATACAAGGACTCAATGTCTATTCGAAATTCTGAGACACCCACGGAGAGGGCTTTTGAATATAATGGAGATATACTGGGGGAGTGACCAACTGGGAATAAGACGATAATCATCAGATTATTTACCTCCTGTCCAGCTCCCCTCTCATGGAGGGAGCCGTTTCAAGAGGACCACAAAGCAGTTCATTAGAATTGTGTTCACAGTCCCCATCAACCCCCCAGCGACCCAGCTATCAGCTGGAAAACATCCTGTCACATTCAGACAAGAAAACAGTATGTAGCACTTCCTGTAGTTAAATTGGATTTTTGAAAGTGAGACATGGGTCATAAATTTTCCAAATGTACCTGGTGCTGTGGGGCTGCACTGGGTTTAATAATCAGCAGCGTACGGTGAAGTCAGTGGAACTCTAAAACTTTTTAAAACATAAACACGTTATATGGCAGGACAGCGCACCACCGCGAATCATAGCTAAACCCTGCTTCTAATAAGCTAAAGTGTCTGTGCGGCGTTCAGAGGTGGTTTTCGCCGTCAGGCACGTCACCAGCCGCTGCTGACAAGATTGATATTAGGACTGAGAATTTCTTGATGGCCTGCCAGGTTGCTCCAGAAAGCCTCGGAGAGCCAGCGCTCGGCTGACTGGCTGGCGTTTTCGCATCGCGGACCCGTTACAGACTGTAAGGTCAAAGTGACACACTAAGGGGCAACTGGGAAAGAGTTTGACTGGTTTATTTTCACAGTTAATAAAATAATGACACCTCTCCATGGAAATCTGAGTTTACCTTTGCGATATCCTCTGCATATGCTAAAGAGCGTGTAGCGCCTTGCTAAAAGTTAATTGTATGGTTCTTTAGCATTGTTCACAAGGTCAAGCTGCAATAATGAATCGCAGACTTCTGGGCCGCCACCAAGGACCCCCTGGCACTTTTTTATGATGGTATACAGTAAGTAGGAAAAAAAACAGATAGGGTCATTATCCAGTGTCATTTACAACCCAGACATCTCAAAGCGATTCAGCTTGTGAAGAATGCTTTGAACTGGGAAAACAAAAAGACCTGTTGCGTCACACTAATGTACGATGGCAGTAATCTTGCAAATGTAAGCCCTGCTAAAAAGTCTGCCATGTTTAATAGATATTATGCCTGTATCTATTACCGTGGAATGACAGTGGTTAAATGTTACAATACCCCCATTCATAAGAGGCAGACAGGAACTTCCTGGTTTAAACTATGTCATGGCGGAAAATGCCTCATTAATCTGATATATTATGTGAATTATGTGAAATGAAATGAATCTAACTAAAAAATAAAACAACTTATTTAAATATTTTCTACATTTAACGACAGATAAAAGACGTACAGTGTGCAATCAATGAGTTGTCTTCAGTGATTATGGGGGCTGTGTGGTTTGCGGCAGCCCAGGTAATGCGTTTGAATGATAACATAATGATGCTTTTCTGCCATGCAGAAGCAGTGAAGCGCGGCAGATCCCTTCACATCAACACATAGACAATTAGTGCTCTGTATCTCCTGAGTTCACGTCCCAATGAATGATCTGCAGGTATTTAATACACTAAATCACCTTGGTGATGCTATATACAAACAGCAAACAAGGCTGATTGAAAAAGTAACCACAGCAGTGCAAGCCCTTACCACTGCATTTCTTGGCACAATTATTTCTTTGTTATTTGGTCGGAATGTGCTTAAATAATATAATGAGTATTAATAATGATAAATAATTAGCTATACCCAGTCATCAGTTATACATTGTACACATTTATCGCAGACCCCTGAACAGGCTGTTGTGTCAGATGGAGTAACATTGCTTTAAATTACTGACAGTGATATACTTGCTGAATCGCTGATATGGTGGTGCAGGCGGCCTACATCTGTGCGTATAACCTGCTTTACTGATAGTCACACAGCTGCTGTCACCTTAAGGCTTGTAATGGTACAGCTGATGACAGTGTGCTCTGATGAGCCGAAAGCTGCTGCCTTTGAGCCCAGAAGGTAAATGAGTCTGCATTCATCTCACCATGTTCTGTACGGTGACATTCTACCTCTCAACTTTAAACTGGCTGTGTCAAAGACACATCTACCAATCAGACACAAGTTAATGCTCAACAAAAGCTGTCCGGATATGTTCAACGTGATTGTATAAATATGTGCGTTGATGTCCAGGGACTGCAACTGGTAAAGGCATTACAAATCCAGTATACACTGCTGTACCCAAGTAATCACTGGACACATAATTATGAGCAGAATGGATGGACTGTTTCTGGCGTTTATGGCTGCACTGTGCAACACTTGATACTGATTTCGGGGTGAAATCTTGTGGGTTGTGCTGCACTCATCACGTAGAGCATTACTTATCTCCCCAACTGAAGAGGCCCGTCAAGGCCTTGGCTTGAGTTTGACTTCCAACTAATTTCACAGATGTTCTGTGGGTTAAGGCTGGCCTCGGAGTGTCATCCAGTCTTATTTCACAATCACGACCCACCATCTTGCAGTAAGGGGGGTGTTCCCTGACCGTGAAGGTGGTTAGCATATAACAATCACGCCATTTATGAACTGACCGCGATAAGGCTGTCACGCATCCACATACACACTGACGTTCTCCTTCGCCCAGTGAGGCTCATAATTCATCCAAAATTAAGATTCATTTGTCTAACTGTCTTCGGGGAGTTTAATCAAATAATTACTAACCAAACGAGCATTGACTCACAACTGTACGACACATCGGGCGTGAAGAAATGAGGGGGGGGGGGGGGGGGGGGGGGGGGGGGGGGGGGGGGGGGGGGGGGGGGGGGGGGGGGGGGGGGGGGGGGG
>JAODJX010000007.1:2146869-2158830 GCA_026776945.1 Isichthys henryi
GAGACAATCGGGGAATCACAAGTGGGTAACCAGGGGGCGTGGCACACACGAGGATCGGAACGAGCAGGGCATGACAGGGATAACATAGATAATCATTAAGAGCCCTTATGACCATGGAATAAAACAGTAATGGAGAGGTTAATGGAGCTCAAACCAATCAGATAAAAAAGTGGAACCTTCCAGAAGTTCTATTGTTTACTATTTAGGAATGCAGTTCGTCTGTTCATTTAGCAACTTGCTAGGTTTAAACCCAAATTAACGGATAGGGTCCACTGCACGCATGTCTCTACTGACAAGCATGACCAGAGAATGCAGATCACGACCTCCAGACCCGTGGGATCACGATTCCCATAGATCCATTGGCTGGCCCATGAAGGTTACGCTCACAGCCCAAAATCCCTGACCTAACACAAAACGATGTAGCGAGCCCTGAAGGTCATGTTTGTTGACTAGTCAACGCGATGGCCTGCCAGCCGGCATGCAATCAAAGCGGCGAGGAGATGCATGGCGTCCCCGCACGTGCAACACACATGCCTCTAGCTGTTAGCGATGATGACAAGGGGGCAACTACGCAGCCATTGTCTCCACACAACAAACCACTCGGGGTCTCATTAGCATTGTGTTACAGTTGGATGGGGAGATCATAATGGCCCGTAATTTAAAATGCCAAATTTTCAATCTAATAAAAATGAAATTGATTAATGAAAACCACTTTTGAGGGAAGAATTATGCCGTTGTTAGAAATAAAAAATGATGTATTAATCCGCCACCATTACAGATGGTTTTACCCTCTTGACAACTGCTATTCATTTGAGATGCTATTAGCATGCATAATTATGCTAATTAAGTTGTAATTAAGTGCTAATTCTTCAGAGGCCCTTTTTGTCTATAATTTAATACAACTTGGCTGTTAGGATTTTCATAAAGCTTTTATTTTCCCCCCTTTCTAAATCTGTCCTAAATAATATACTGAGGACAAAAAAAACACTCCTGTTCCTATTAGATTTAATTACTTTTTGTCTGTTTTTCAATAGCTTTAAGTATCAGATTATAGACGCCTCTCAGCTGTCTTTATTTAACCTGATGGAGATGTCTGCTCAAAAGGCTTGGCCATGTTATGCATGGCGAGGCCACAGCTCAACTGAGGATAAGTGTTCAAGTTGAAATATTTGATGTGTTTGCACCCCCGCCCCCTCGTTTACCCACCTGTGCAGCAAGTAAAAATGTCTGCCCCACTATCTCTGAGCAATTATTGGTGTTTATTATAAACCAGTGATTCCCAACACAGTCCTTAGGGACCCACAGACAGTCCACATTTTTGCTCCTTCCCAGCTCCCACAAAATAAAACAAAAAATTGAAAACATGGACTGTCTGGCAGGGAGCTCGGAAGGAGCAAAAACATGGACCGCTGGCAGGGAGCTCGGAGGGAGCAAAAACATGGACCATCTGGCAGGGAGCTCGGAGGGAGCAAAAACATGGACTGTCTGGCAGGGAACTCGGAGGGAGCAAAAACATGGACCGACTGCTATAAACACTTCATTTCATCACCAAACATGCATACATTTCTCTAGTTTTTTAAACAGATTTTGCATTTATTCCCTTTACTTAATGTTTCAAATAATTATATTTCTTTTATATTTTATTGAACATTTGCGGTTATTAATCAAGTGGTATTTTATAGTCATAATATTTGTTAATTCCATTTAATTTTAATTCTACACTGCACTGGGTAGAATATTTTTTGAGAGAAACATCTAAAGATTTTGACAGAGGAACTGGATTTAAGGTCATTTTAATGGGAAGTAATTTGTTTCAAACATATGGAATGACAGATTACTGTATTTTTTATTATCATTGGATGTGGAACGATCAAGAAATATATTAAAAAATTAACGCAGTGTACACATCAATCCTGTGACTATTGTTAGATAATGGGAAGGTCATTCAGTAACCTTACATAATGATTCCCTATATAATTATTGAAACACTGTCAAACTAAGCAATTATGTAAATATAATTCAAGCAATTTGCAGAAAAAAACAAAAAGTGAGCGAACACAGTTATCTGTAATCTGTGTTACGTGGTTCATTTAAGCATAATATTTAATACAGAAAAATTATTATAGAACAATGAAGACAATGAGAATTAATGGGACTGTATCAAATATATTTATTCATAATGACCACAGAAAGGTCTACTACGACTAACTGATTAATTTATATGCTTACTTCAAAAGACTCATCGCAAGATAGTGAGAATCAAATAAGAGGTCAGCATGCAAAAGATACAGCTGACTTGACCCTAAGCCTTTAATTAAACCCAGTCTGCTTGCCCAATAGCTTAGAACCATGTGCACAAATGTTTATTATATGTTTCCATGGAAACAATTTGCCCTTGTGGCACGGCTGCCCGATGCTGAACTGTACTGAAGTCCCCCTCCCCAAAAGATGGGTGTTGTGACTGACAAGGGCTTACAGAGGTCTACACAAATAACCCTCTAACCTTCTAACTGAGCTGCACATGAGCAGTGATGGACAATCAGAGGGTAAATATCTACACCGGAGATGTGCTTTTGGCCTCTAGAGGTAAAACCATAAGACCCTCAGCAGAACACATTATACTCCTTTAACAGGGTCTCCAACACATCCACCCAACACGGTTATAAACCCCAAATGCAAACCTGTTCTGGTCTCCACTGCAGATACCCTGAGCCAATTCATTAAACTATGGTGTCCTCAAAAGGCATTGGGGTGTCTCTCTTCATTTAATCTAAGATTTCATAGCATAATATCATATGGATCTTGATGGTTAAAGCTCCATGAACCCCGAATGATAATTGGAAGCGCGGTAATGTACCCATTCGCTCACTTTATTTTTGTTTTTTTCAGCAATGCCCATCTGGAAAAATTATTTTATTTGTTCCAACTTTGAACAATTTTCTATCAGTGGCCTCTGTTCACTGTAATTTTACAGTGGCTTTAGAGGATGAAAGATCTTATCCGTAATTTGCCATTGGACAGAGGTGTTTGAATGGAAATCACAATCTGACCAAATGTAAGTTTTTTAGCTTATATTGACTGCTCAAGCCTTACGCAAAAGCCTGCAATAATTAACTACAGTACAATGATCAACTAAATGGAACAAAGATCCCCTACCTTTTAACACATGTGATTTTGTTGACTGGTTTTCAAGGACAAACAACAATGAAAACAGCTGAACCCCAAAGAATCCAGCTTTATATTTGTCCTTGGTATCAGCTGAGGCTTATGTATATGAAAGGTATTAGTTTATCATACATATGAAGGGAAAAACGTTTTCATTTATGTATCTATTTGTGAATCCTGACACACTAGAATGTGGAAAATTCCCAACTTTAAGTTTAAAGTTATATTGGTCAATCAACAAAAGAATCAGGACCAATGGTGTAATGGTGTCTTGGTAAATGGGTATAATGTCGCGTTTATGTACAACGTTGCGTACTGTATTCGTATAATGTTGCGTACTGTATTCATATAATGTTGCGTTTATGTATAACGTTGCGTACTGTATTCGTATAATGTTGCGTTTACGTATAACGTTGCATACTGTACTCGTATAACGTTGCGTACTGTATTCATATAATGTTGCGTTTACGTATAACGTTGCGTACTGTATTCGTATAATGTCGCGTTTACGTATAACGTTGCGTACTGTACTCGTATAATATTGAGTTTACGCACTTCTCCAACTGATATGTATTTCAGACAATTTTTAGGTGGGTATATACCATGTACTCAATTTAGAGGTAGGTATACACCACATACCTGCATATACCCACCTCTACACCTCTGATCAGGACCAACTCACATATTACTTGGAAGTAAGAAAGTCAGCAGACACCATTTCAATATTGTACATTTTCCATCCTTCCAGGGTCCTGTGAAAAGAAGTAATGGTAACACTTTACTTGAAGCTCTCATCTATAATTCATTATAAATACCTTCATAATGCATTATAATGGTTGGTATAATAATTAATAAACACAACAGCATCTACTCTTGACAGTCATAAGGCATTATAGTGTTGATTATAATACTACATAATGTATTTATAATGCACTATAGATATCTTCATAATGCATTATAATGGCCAGTACAAGAAGTAAGGCTGCTTTGTACTGCATTATGAAGGTACCTATAATGCATAATGTCATGTCAGGGCATGGAGGACGCATATTAGTCCTCGATAGTAAGGCTAAGGTCTGGCTCTCAGGAACACCGGTCCTATGCCACAACAGCATTAGAGGTGAGAGTCTTGGCAACAGTACAAGTTGCAATTTGATACCTGATAATTTGATTCCAGGCTGCAAGCAAGTCCAAATTGCTCAATGACTCTGTAAGAACTCAGGTTGGTGTTTCACTCATTGGTAATATCTGTTACTACATCACTACTTTATATAACACAGCAATATATTATTGAGTGACATTTGGTTAGACTACTTGGGAAGGCTGGAATACACTGGGATGTACCATCTGTGTCTGTGAAGGGGAGCTGTTGGTACATACCCAGAGTGCACTCAGAGCATGCTCAGAAGCCCCTACTTGGGCACATGACACATAAACAGGCTTCTACCTTTTATGAATTAATTTACCAGTCACGAATGACATTTGAATTGCCAAATATGAGATGTTGTGCCTTATCTTCTAGCCTGCCAACACATGTCAATGAAGACGACTGATCTCCAAGATAAAGGGTCTTGAAGTGTGTGGGTGGGTAGGCTCTCCCCCTTCCCACTGCCACACTAGCTAAATTATAAAGGGTCTTTAGAACGGAAGCTGGAGTATAAATACAATCAAGTGCTGTGCTAAAGTAACCGTGGCACTCCTGCCAAAATGTAATTAGAGATTCATCCGGCATTATATATCAAAATTAGTACATGCCAACAGGGTACAATGCATCAAGAGCAGTTGGAACTTTTTCACCACAGAAATCTATATGACTACATTTGAACTGTAGATGTGAAATATTACAAGCAGTTGAACCTCTGAAATTAAGTGATAATAATTAAGTCTGTGGAAGTTTAGCACCTGTTCTGGCCCATTGCTAATGGATTTTCGAGAAGGGAAACCTCTATTGGTTCACTTAATGGGCTGTTCTAACATAAACAGAAACTCAGCTCTTCAGATTTTACATTGTATTATACAGAAGGCTTACGACCTTGCATCATACGTTTTAAAGCGCGGGAGATTTGAAAGGGATGTATACAATATTGCAGCTGCCTTTTACGAAGCCCTATATACAGAACCAGTCAAAAGTTTAGACACGCCAAGTTGCCTACAGAGATGAGTGGTAGCGTCGCATCACATGACCTGGCCACCTGACCAAAATACTGTAGAAATGGTTTTGGAGGAGTTTGACCAGAGAGTGAAGGAAAAGCACCTAACAAGTGCTCAGCATATATGTGGGGCCTCCTTCAGCTGGAAAAGCAGCCCAGGAGACCATCTCATGGAACTGGCGTAGAGGAGACCGTACGGCCAGTCAGTCCCTGGAGCAATTGGCGTTAAGGGCCTTGGTCGAGGGCTCAAGGGTGAGATTATACTGCTGACCACTGGATTTGAACCGACAACCTTCTGAGTCCCAACCCACAGAGCTGCCCCTCCGCCCTAACAAATTATTTTGTTTTGTTTAATACTTTTCTGATCAGTGCATAATCCATAATTGTTATTTTATATTTTTATGTCATTAGAATTATTTGAAAATGTGGAGAATACTGCAAATAAACCTTTCTGTGGGTTGGTGTGTCCAAACTTTTGACTGGTACTACATATAGCAACAAACTTATAGGAAAGCCATGCAATATACTGAATATTACTACAATGGTTTGGTCTTATAATGACAGGAACGATGTGAAAATTAAATTAAATAAGAACCCAGATTCAGATTCATGTTGTTTTTTGGAAAGGCTTCTGATTCCTTATTCCTTAGCATTGTGACTAGTCCAGCCAAATGCTGACATATTACATCATGGCATTTAGTCTGCAAGGCACTCACAGTTCATAAGTTCACGACAGCTTCACTTGATGTAGAGCGCAGGGCACATCAGACAGAGCCCTAAATGTCCATTAACTTGTCAGTGTCCAGAGTCCAGTCAGACCCCATTAGATAAGTGGAAAGAAATCTATTGATTGCATTGTCCTCTGGATATTCCTCTAAACCTTCTGATCAACAAACAGCTGGGACTTTGGCATGCATCAGTGTCTGCAATGCTGGGCATCTGCCCTAAAAAACTGCACAACATCACTGAAGAACAGACTCTGTGATGTCGCATATTCAAGCACTGTTGGGACATTCCACTGGCATTCTGTACATCTGCCTTTGCACTGTCTATTGATCACTGGCCTGATACACCAGTTGTTACAATGACAACATAACAGTGGCTCAGTTTCTGTAAAATGCAGTTTATCATACTGGGTAACCATGTAAATAAAGACCAATCACAAAAGTACAAATATTAAGCCTTAATAAGGATTTCTATAGTGGTTTGGTGATTACAAAACCATCGTTCAGCTACTGAAGGTCTAATGGCAGAAACAACATTACCTCTTAATGGGCTTTATGAAGGCGACCCCCCAATAAATAAATTAAAACAAAAGCATAAATATAACCAAGATAAAATAAGCAGATCTGCTCTATTGTTTGACATCAATAATGTCACTTAGAGCTGTCCCACTGTCATCCACATTAAAGACTTTTACAGACGGAACTTCATATAACGTCCATACAGTATATTTTGGATGTATAAGACACCATTGACCACAAATATTACAATATCTCCAATGTTATTAATTAGGTTTAACTGAACATTTTATTAATATGTTATACTGCCTACAAGTCATCATATCTTGACTTGTTTTTAGCATCAAATTAAATATTACGCATTATTAAAGATGAATACATTATGCCCTTATAACCTTTTTTTTTCTTCAAATCAATTTAAGGTGAGATATTTCTAAGAAAACAAAATGTGAGAGAGGTAAATGAAAAATATTTCAGAGGGCTGACAGGGACATTATGTCTAGTGTGATGTCAGATCACTGATGAAAAGCCAGCTGACAGGATTCGTTCTCAGACACATTCACCATTGAATGTTAAACAGCTATTGAATGCTACTGAAGTTGCTGGTGGTCTGGTAACTGACGGTGTTCTCAAAAAGGATCTACGTATATACAAGAGTAGGGCATGACAGGTCAGTCGGAACCCTGTTAGTCTGTGCTTTCCTCTTTGTTTATTTTATTCTCTGGCTGCATGTTATTCGCTCGGTGTTCAGGCCCCATGACAGAGGAATGCACTTTTGGCTAATGTGCTCAGGCATTCCTGTCTGACACTCCATCCAGCTGGCGAGACAGCTTCTCATTGGACGTTAGCATCATGTCATTATATGTGATGCGTGTCACCCTGGATCAATAGTTTGGGTAGCCCCGGGTAAGAAGACTAGATGTTTCTTTCCAAAATGTAGACATAAACATTTTTTAAATTTCAATTCGCTCACACCAGGCCCGGCAGCCAGCACCCCACACTCATTAGAACAAATGTGACAGAAGGAAGAAAAAAAAAAACTGTCTTCAAGGTGAGGTAGACAAAGAAGAATTATGCAAATACTTCTATTAAAATGCATGATGCATGGAAAAGTGATCTACGCGTGGTATCAAACTGAAAACTATAGCTCCGGCATCTCACATCCCAGTCACAGAAGGCCTGCACAAAAAATATATTCCCATTTAACATAATTTATGCACTCTAGCTTCTTAAATTAAAAGAGGCCACACCCTCTCTCTCACCAGCACCATCCTACCCAAACCTGATATCCACTATTTTAAAATATCACTAGTTGATTGCCAAGTAGCATTGTCAAAGAGGCCGTCTGTGTGCCACGAGGGACATTGCTTTTGTACCATTAAGTGATATGAACACTCTCTCATGAAATATCCACATACAGTAATAACCATGTAGGGGGATAGAAGAGACCAGCACACCTTCTGTGCATCACTGACTCATGCGCCAGGCACCAAATGAGTCATTTTGTTTACCTCTCATAAGGTAGAACCAGTAGACTTGTTTGTTTGCATGTTGCGTTAGACACGTCTCAGAGGTACAACTGGGAGACTGCTCTGGTCATTGCCAGACAATCTACCAGTGTCTTCAGCCATGTGAAGTTACTTACATCATACTGAGAAAAAAAAACCAAATACTAGCTTATAAGTGAATGTTTGACTCAAGAACATCTAGCCGGCGTTAAAAAATATATATTTAAACAAAATGGTAGCAGTTCAGGGTCAGAGATTAAAACATCACTGATGTGGAGGCTACAGAAGGACCTACAGACTTTTATCTCATTGTTAACCCAAACAAACGAGTTAATCTCATTTAAATTTACATCCCCTTTGACCCACAAATCACAGTCATGATCTTAACGCTCAAATAAGACCCTCTTTATTAAGCGCTTTGGGGCTTTTTGTGAAGGGCGCTATATACAAATAAGACGAATTGCAATTGAATCTAAGAATGAAGCTGCCCCAGATTAAGAAACAGGCTGTGAGTGATGAATTGATTCTCAAATATTCTCTGGGAGTATTTACCTGCTCAGAGCAGATTCTTTCTATCCACATGAGACATACCGGCGACTGCCCCTTGCTTGATCCCGAAATTCACAGGACAGAACCAGTTTGAATCCTAAAACCTCCCAGATCCACAGTGTAACTCTCAAAACTGTGGAAATCAAAAGATTAAATACAGGGCTCTCCAGCTTACTTCCACTCCTGCAGAATCACTACAGCAGACATATTCCAACTGTGAGGCAACCGTCCAGAGACTTCAGGACATGCCTGCTGGCTCCTCTGCAGAGTCCTGGCAAAAATAAAAAAGTAAAAATTTATGTTTTATATGAAAAATTTTTTTTTTTCTAACTTTCTAAATAAAGTTGCTTAGCAGGGTTCTACCCCTTAAAAACACAGGAATTGGACAGATGATGGTGTCACGACAACCTGCCTGGGTATTTTAACTTCACTGTTCTCCATAAGGACACCGGGAAGACGCGTTTGGGGCCTGTGCCTTCCCATAGCATCTGAGAGACTTCTCCATACGACACTAATCCAAGATTAGAGGGTCATGCTAAGGTGGATGCCTTCCAATTTCCACCTGCTTACAACCTGCATTTTACACTGCATGGGTCATAGTTTCCTCCCTCACTACCTCTGTCACAATTAGAGTCACGAACGACCTGAGTCTTCAGCAGGCAGGAAGTGCCACACATAGAAAGTACTGAAACTGCACACACAGGGGAAGAACTGCAGTTTGCTGCCATTTTATTATTTACCTCAGGAGCTTGGATCTCTCTTTCTCACTCTTACACACACACACAGACACACACACACACTTCTGTCCTTCAGTGGGTGGCAAAGCCCACCATCTCAACAAGAGTCACAATGGAAGTCTCCTTCCAGAGGGTAAAACCCGACCCGCTGTGCCTAGCTTTAATAAACCGCCCTTGAGATTGTATTATTTCCAGGCCTATGCCCAGAGGTGCTGAAAGTAATGATAGCTCCTGGGAACAGAGTTCAGTCATTTTCCAGTGTAAGGAATCTATCTCTGAGAGACAAATAGTCAATTTCTTAACAGCAAGACACTCTTTTTCCAGTGTGTTGGTGAGCAGCAATGCATTTTACAGTATGGAGAAAGCAAATAGCAAACTTTATAGTAATAGCATTGTCCGATGGTTTTAATTGTGTGCATATAAAGAAAAAGGTAGAAGTGTAATATAATAAATTATTTCTCAAAGCTGCTCTGCAGACCTGAGATAACTTTATGAAAGTTTCAGATGCCTTGGGAGCAAGAGCAGGCTCCCGATGTGTCTTCCTGACAGACTACATGTGCTTCCAACCGCACAGACATTGTTAAAGATTAATTATATCTGAAAGCATGCTTAACTGCAATAAATGGATTTGGGGGATCAGAGTCGAAGATAAGGGATCTCACACCCATCTGTCAGGCCAACTCATCGAATAATTCTCCAAAGTCTGTGTTAACAGACACTTTTAATCACAAATGTATTAACACTATTCTTCCAACAAGCTGAAGATTGCCAACGTATTCTTATTAGCGGAAAGGAAAACACGGTACAGCTGAAAAGTGATTACGTTTAAAAATCAATCAACTTTTTATGAAGATACAAGAGTGCACTGGCTTTAGTACCGGAGGTGATTCTAGGATTCGGCCATTGGGCGGTTGCAGCCACCTGGAGAATTAGAGGGCATGCACATGACATCACAATAGGGGGAAATCACTGCAGTTACACTAACTGAGTGGCAAAAAGACTGAGTGGCAGCATTATGCTCAGCTTGGACACTGTGAAAACGTATTGAAATTTAGCCTAGGACCACCTACGGGGGGGGGAGATGTCACACCCCCATGATTAAATTTGCTGAGAGGAAGAGGGATGCCCAATGAAGTACAAAATGTATACAAAAATCCAGGAAAAATCACTAAATAGTTTTATTTCAGGGGGCCTGAAACAAAAAATAGGGAGCTGAAGATTTAGACCCCCGAAATAAGGTCTAGAATCAGCTATGGTCAGTACCTACTATAAAGAGAGACCGTGTTTCCCAGTTGAGGTTCACCTACTTAAGAATGCCTGTAGATCCTGACCCTTAAGGTCCAACAGCAAACCCCACTGTGTCTCAGGTGGACGAACAGAGGCCTAGGAGAGACTCCAACGACCATGTCACCATCTCGCATTCTGGCACATCCTATGAAGGGAGAAGAGCATATTCAGATGCTGTTCTTCATTCCTAATCTGTCCCATGGCCCATGTCATTTAATCTCATTAATTGAATGCTTCAATAATTCTAAGAAGATTATAATTTAGAAAAGTGTCATTTTAAGGTCAGGGTTAAGTAAGGCCAATTATCTATTTGTCAAATATATAAAGCACCCATCTAATTTCTTTTTATTGAAATTGATTGCCTTGTAAAAACAAACCCCAGATGGCTAATAAGATTTGTTTCTTTTGTGTAGAAAGAGGCAAGGCAAATGTTATTTAAAGGCACTGTATAATGCGGGATTACACTGGAGTCTAGAACAACGTTCACAAATCTGACTTTCGCTTAAGACCAAACACAAGCTGGCGGGTTGGCCCAAAGTCTTGCTCATCATCAGGTCTAAGTGGAATTTGGGACTAAGTATCCTTTTACCTACAGCAAAATCAGCTTATGCTCTTTGTCATAATGTAGCTCGTGGCTAATCTCAAATCTCATCTTGACAGATGACGCCTTATCATTGATGCACCAGTCACTGGAGCTTCAACAGTGGCCGCGGGAACAGGTGAGATGTGTAAAAACGGAGACTGCTGCATGTTCCGGGTGGAGGGTGTGGGGGAGGTAATGAGGTGGAGGAGGAAGGCTCAGGAATTGTCTTTACATGGCCATGGAGGTGTTTAAGTGACCAGAGAAGTCCCAAGACCAGGGTATAACACAGCAGATTCCATCCACCGCAAAAACCACAGCCGATGTTCCAGAGTTCAATACAAGCTCTTCTACGGGTGAAAGAATGACTATGGAGAGGTGGATAAAAAGAAAGAAACACCACATGCAAAAAAGAAATACAGGTGGTCTACAGGTTATGACCAACTTCTGCTCCCTAAATCAGTCTGTAAGTCGAATTTGTAGGAAAGTTGGACAAAATAATACAGTACGTAATAATAATATTATTATTATTCAGTAATAATAAAAGTAACCACACATGGTGTTGTACTGTATGTCGAGCCGACGGATTACGGAAACCGGTCAACATCTTCACGAGTGTCACAAAGAAGTATGTGTGTATATTACAGACCATTGTATATTACCCATCCATCCATCCATCCATTTTCCAAACCGCTTATCCTTACTGGGTCGCGGGGGGTCCAGAGCCTATCCCAGAAGCAATGG
>JAODJX010000007.1:2158930-2171219 GCA_026776945.1 Isichthys henryi
CCCAGGCGGGGATTCGAACCCGGGTCCCAGAGGTGTGAGGCGACAGTGCTAACCACCGCACCACCATGCCGCCCCTGTATATTACCCAAATTTCTAATATAATTCGCATTATGGCAGTCCATTTGTAAGATCGAGTTGTCAGACATTCGTAATCCGGGGATTGCCTGTAAATCGCAATTATAAACACAGTGACAAAAGTGAATCATAAGAGGTTTACCACCAGGTAGCGGTATGTGTCAGCTGAGAAAGACGTCTGACAGTCATCACTTTGATATGTGAATTTTCAGAAACTGGGGTGGACTCAAATTCCTAAGAGCCAAAACATTTGGTGTCCAATTTGCAGGTTCATAACAAAAAAAAAAAACTGCTCAATTTTTCAATATTTAAAGAGACTTCAAAATTCCCGATAGCATGTGTCAAACAGAAAGACTGATCGCGAGTTAAAGCTTAGTGGCAGAAACGCATGGGCATTTCAAATTCACAAACAAGACAGTTACTAAATATCACAGAAGTGCAAAAAACTGCCTCAGAATTTATGACAGAAGTGAATCGGGATCTCTGCGACCCAGTCTAAATTAGTTTTAAGCTTCGAAGAATTGAAATTTAAGGCAGCGCTGCCATTCGAAAACAACTTGTACCCAAGGCCAAAATACAAGACATGTAGACTGGTATAAGGAGACGGAAAGCTGGAACCCTGAGCAATGGAAAAACTAATACTGTTTGGTGAGTCATCATTGACTTTTTTTCCTACATTTGGAGAAGGCCATGGTTGGGGCCGCCATCTTGTGGGAGTCATTAGGTCCAATAATTGTTCAGCAGGATCATATAATTGCCAAGTAAAACGAGGCCAGTTTACAAGACCAGGTGCACTCTTACGATGCCAGCAATGTGCCCTCACATCATTCCCAATTTTCAAATAGGCAATATCCCTAAGCACACTGACAAACAAATTAAAGAGTGATTTCATTAAGTCAAACCAGGATGATGACCAATGCCTTTGAACAGACCAAAATTTCCAAGCAGTTGCATAACACGTCCACACCGGGTTTAGAAATTATATTTCATACTGCTTAATTTTTGAGGGCAAAAATTAAGTTGTCAAAAGCAATTAATTGATTCCTTGAAGTATCTGATGCTCTTCAAAATGATCCGATATCAGATAAAATAATTCCTAAATAAAACGTAAAATGTCCAGCACCTGTTTTCTTGGCCAGGTCTTCTGACCTTTCAAATTTTTCCATAGTTTGTAAATACAGAACAGTGCCTTAAACATCTCACACTGATATTGTTGTTTTATGGGTCATTTCTGTTTGTGTCTAAAGACATTTTCTTGCATGTTCCAGGCAGCGAAAAGGCCATTTACAAGTCCTTGAGTCTAGATGACAGGGATTCACCCAGACAAACCAGACAGGGACAGGGAACCCCTTGGGCGGTGAGAGTGTCACCCAGTCAGGCCACGACCGGTCTCCCCGATCAAACTCCATAATCCCTCTTCTAAACGCCGTTGCCATTGGCCCAAGACTCTCCTTTTCACCCTTGACTCAAGCAGACAGGAAATGGATTTGAGCAGCGAGATGAGGATCTGTTTGGAAAGACTGACTGCTCTTTATGCCTTTGTGATCCCAGGGCGGCTATCAAAACTTCCACCCGCTTCCATCCGAGGGAGGTCATCTGCGCGGCGTGGCTGTCAGGCTGCACCGCCTTTGAGGCCACATTAGAGACTAGCCTTCCACGACACTGGGCACTTGACACATCCGCCAGTCTGACAGGAAATATGTTTGCGACAACTGGCAAGCCAGTGGCAAGTGAGTGACTGAGTCTACGACACGACATAAAGCACCGGCATGACACCCCCCAACCCCCCATGCGTGAAGTAACCATAAACTTTTGCATACATGTTGCAAGTTATGATCAGATCTCAACTGTTAACATCCACTTCACTTTCATTACACATATATTACATATGTGCACTTGGTCATTGAAATTACTTCCATAGATTTTTGCAAGTGAAATATATATATATATATAAACTGACTGTCACGTATTCAGCCCGGGAGCACCGCTTTAGACAAATTGAAGCAGTAATGCAATGAGATCAATCATAGTGAGAAAGTCGGACAGTGCATTGGTTCCGACAACCTACTGCTACAAGCACCGGCATATTGAAATAAACAGCTCCCGCTTTCATAAAGATGTATGAAAATGTCTTAAAAGAGCGATTGCTCAAATTTAATTCAGTGCCCCCAAGTACATTAACCTCTACTCCAATTTCAAGGTTATTCAAACAGCAATGGGCACATTTAAGGCTTTTAATTCAAATGAAAGCCAAAACGATGTTTTTTGATGGATTGGTTTTATGCGTTCGGCCGCTATTGTGATTTTATGCAACACGGCCAGCGTATTTAAATCGAGCTGCAGACTTCCTTCACCCTTATAAGGTGAATTAAAATGACTTTCCCCACTTCGCTCCTTAGAAGTGCGGCTCGACTCTGGAAAGGGAGCCGAAAAGCCCCTTGACAGCAGGAGCGGAGCGGAAAAACGGAGGGAGGGCGGGCAGCAAGCTGGGGGCCAGCAGCGCGTGGCAACGCCCCCCAAAGGCTCCTCACCGCCGCCTTCGCTACATATCAATTAAACGCGGAGCCGCTGATTCCCTCCCTGCGCGCACAGATCATGTCGGATCGCTTGAGAGATGCTCTTCCAGTGTTCCTCCCCCCAGAAAAAAGAGAGATGCTGCCCAGTATTGAATGAGTCATGAATTCATCTTTCTTGTTTAGACACGGTAACATTTTTTTTTCAAAATATCCTCGGCAGACTGACAACACGTTTAACATATAATTACGATTTTTAAAGTGTGTTCAAGCACATTTTCACTGCAAACGGCAACAAAATATAGATAAAGACCCAACGCTATGTAAAGACCTTCGCTGTTGTTTTAGTCGAATTTTCTCTAAACTTGTGTTTTCACAGAAGTGGTTTTATAATTGACCTTTGAACAGCAGTACAAACTATAGTACCGTAAGCCAGTAGTGGCAGTGAACTGCGCGCGACAGTGCGCACTTAACGCTTTTGCGTCCAACCGCACCGTGAAAATCGATACGGCAACGGGGCGAAATCCAAATAGAGCTATTTACCGCTGATTCAGTAAAGTGCCACATTTGACCACAACAATAATACAACTGGCACTCTCCGCTTTTTATATTCAACATGCTTTAATGCACTAAAGCCAGAGAATAATGAATAATCATTAGCAAAAGGTCTACAAATTATTGATGTAAAATAAGCAATGATTTTTTTTTTTTGCCTGGCAATTTATTGCCATTAACAAGTAACTTGCAATCCAATAAATGCCACAATGGCTTTCATTTAATTAAAAGAATAGATATTATATAGTAATGCAGGGTGGCATTTATATCTCAATTTCTGTGCAGTGCAATTTACGGTTGATCCTTTATTTGAAAGGAACCACAAATAATGGACATTAAACTGTCATGGAATAGACACAAGATCACATTAATGAAATTAGATAAGGGAACCAATGATATACACCGCTCCTCTGCCAAGGAAATGCAGGCACGGAATTGGTCGGGACCAGCGGAAAACTGGTTCTCATCGCCACATAAATAATAGCATCCCGAGGAATAAAGAATGACGGAGGACCTCGGATGCCCATAATGCAGGTGCTTGGCTAAAGTGGAACAGGTCATGTAAATGGGACTGGGCGGGGCTAGTAACCTGGGCGACAGTAAATCCATTCCCGCGAGCAACCTTTTTAAAACGGATGTTTTTCATAAACCTACAAATCACTTCGCTAGCTTCTCGCGCCATTCGGCTGTCCCGAACTGCGGCGTCTCCATCTCAGTTCATGTCAGTCACTTTGGTGTAAGTTTTGAAATAATGCTGTTTGTTTTTATTTGAATACATTATCGGCAAAACTTCAAGTATAAATTCTGTCAATACGCATAATGCTGATTTTTGATGCAGGTTTTTGTGTAGCATTTCTATCATGGTACTAAAATATTAAGGAAAAACTGAGTGACCAATAGCAGTATCGCCACTATACTGGCTTTGTCAGCGTCTGCATTTGATATTTTCACCACGGTAACAAGATTCTATCATAGATCAGAGCAGGAATATTATTATATTATTACTTCAGGTCCAGCTTTATTGTCTGTGGTAATATACGAAGAAAGTTGGTGAGAGTGCGACAGTATCTGAGGGGTTACGTAAGAGGAGCTGGACGGCGGTGAAGGTCCGCCCCTGTCACTCAGGGGACCTGCATGCAGACTCATGCCCTTGGCGGCTCGCGACAGCTGGGGTTTAAATTAGCAACCAGGCGGGCCTCTCTGAAGGCATCCTGGAGCCCAGCTGCGCCCGGGCCTGTCACCCTCGTCAGGGAAAGTTTTCTGCGCAACGCTCTTCTGTGGCACGGCACACAGTCCCGGTGACGGGGACGTGTCACTCGGAGGGCTGGCCGTGGCGGATCGTGATGACTTGTCTGCGACGTGGGGCCGGGCCTCCCGGCTATGGCTGTCACTGGCTGCATCCGGAGACGTGTGCTGGGATGTGGTGCCGGCAGCATGGACGGACAGAGAGGGGAAGCCTGGACCCTCACGCATGGGGGCACGGGGGCTGGGAAGGGGGACATAGGCAGGGGTCATGGATGTGTGCAGTAATTTCAGTCCAGTCTAATTATGAAATGTTTTTAAAACTCAAGCTGTGGAACCTGCAAAACTGGTGGTTTGAAACATATAGCAATAGCTTTTTGTTAAAAAATAAGGAATAATCAGGTTAGCAGAGATATAAAGATGATAGCTGGTGCAAAGTGAAACAAAAATAAAACACTCACAGATTTATATTTGTCAGATTCCTTTGACTTGAAGTACTATGCCACACTAGAAACGAGTCCAAAAATTCAGGTGTATTTTTTAAATATTTCTATAGCATTCACAGGTATCCTTGCAAGGTTCATACACCCAGCAGAGGTAGGATTTGAATCCCTAACCCTGAAACCACGAACCACCACACCACCCACATACCCACAAAATATTGCAGTTAAATAATCCACACACATACATAGTAAGGTTTGTTCTGGTAAATAGGAAAACATTTTTATTTATTTTGAAATTATGGTAGAATTTCAAATATCATGGCAAAAGCAATTTAGACAAATGTGTTTAACCTCAAGCACAGGACTGCTCATAGCTACTCTTACAGATTCGTCCATCCATCCATCTTCCATGACCCCTTATCCAGTGCAAGGTCACACAGAGCCAGGGGACCGAACAGAAGAGGATGACTGGTTGAGTGCATCAATTCAGCTAAAAACAAACATCATTCCCAATTCCCTGTGTAATTTTTCCTGTTATTCCTCTTTCACTGTTTTTGAGAAACTGTTCACCACATTTATTTGGAATATAGTTTTCCAAGATTATGCAAACCAGTCCTGCAGACAGATATTCTGGAGGCATTGTATTCCCCCAAATTTTCATTCTGCTTCGGGCCACTGCCTTACTGGCGTCATGTGCATCCTTCAGGTTCTGCTCCAGCTTGGTGGGCCTTGGAATCATCTTCATGTGCTTCAGTGCTTCTCCCGGGTTTAATATGCAGCCTTGGTATCTCCTCTGCCTCAAGATATATGAGAAATATCATAATTAAACCCTCAGAATTTGGAATCAGTTTCGCAGACACTTTGGTATGCAAATATCCCCATCACTGATGCACCTTCGCAAAAACCTTCTATTGCTCCGGCCTCTACATGACGGGTTATTTGAAATCCGTTTCAAGAAAAGCATTATTAAAGAGTCTCAGGGCCTGTTGTCTGATGGTTCTTTTGCCTTCACTCCCAAAATAAGTGAGAGATTTAAACTTTCCAGCCTCCCTCCTTTTTTTTTAAGGTGTCTTGAAGTATGTGACTATTCTTGGAAAATATTTGTTGGTTTCCCAGTTCTCCTGGTGGAATCTCCTGCTAACACACTCCTTAGAGGAGTCTGGGGAGCGTGGTCTCCTGACTATAAGTCAGATTAGTCGTTCTTGACCATCCTTCACACCTGACAGTGAAAAGTTTATGAGCCTGACATTTTGGGTGAACCGACAGAGGTACTGTGTGACACTCCAGTGTGTAAGCTAAACGTGGAGATGTTCTCTGTAAATCACTCCTCCTAATGACTCCTCAGTCCTCAGAATTTTTTTCTACTGTTCCAATAGCCGCGATCCATTATAGGGCTGACCTAGGAAGGGATAACACACATTTGACCTGGGTATTTAAAAAAAATCCTGGCTACAGCCCTACATGTCGCTTACATGATTCAGAATTGATGTGACATGTGCCTGGTGATCTCTCATATTTCTTGCCTTTACAGCGTTTTTACTAGATCTCCGTTTTTACCACATTGCTGGCTAATCCGCCTTTAATTTCACTTTCTTGGCAAAATATTTTTGACCGCAGTTATAGTGCTTTTAAATCCATTACCCTTACTGCTACATATCCCACTACAATATACATTATCACATTATACACGTATTAATCTAGAAAATACCTCATCTGTCTACAAGCACATCAGACTGAATAAGATTTATTTCTATGTCTGAGAAGGAATATTAGTAACACTTGTTATATCTATGTTATGCGAAACCCTCAAAATTATAACCTTTGTCTGGTCATGACTGACTATCAAAGGGTTATTATTGTTGCACAGACCTGCAGTAGTATCTGGCAGTGTTGTATTGCAGACTGTGTTTCTTCCTTATTCATTACAACATTTTAATTCTTTTCAGCTTTTAAGCTGAAATATAAATTTTGCTTTCCCCTATTTTCCCAGTGTGTCATCTTTTTGGTAACAATATCCTTTAAGCGATGTCCCTTTAATGGTTTAATAATGTTTTCACAGCCATTCAGGTTGACAGCTTTCCATTTCAAGAAAACAGACAGAATTTAAATTGTGTTTGTTATATTCTTTTAGAAAAGAATAAGGTGTTCAGAGGTCTCTGGCCCAGCCAATAACGTTAACAGATTATCCACATCCTAAGACAACACTGACACCCAGTGGTGTTAGTTAGAATAAGAATGAAAGAATTCTCTCAACTCTCCCTGTCCCATTTGATCAGTCTTTCGTCCTTTAGAACTATAAGAAGTATTTGTGTAGATTTAACCCTGAGCGCAAAAGGTCAAATGTCAGCTACTACTAACTGCAGCAGAAGCTGATCTTCTGCTTTTGAAAATAAACAGTCAGGAATGACTCCATTAACGGGGAAAGGGCATAGATTGGGGTGTGGATGGTAGGGACATGCCTCTCAGAATATTGTGGCTGTACTGTGTTAGTTTGTGGGGGGCAGGAGATTCTGGGTTGATTCGGTCCCTATCAAACCTATTCCATTGATTAGCGGCCCAGTAAATGGCATGGAATGTCTGAATGGTTCAATGGGTGCAGGCGTGGACAGGAGCCCCTGTAACATTTCAGCGATCTGGGGGGTAAAGGCACAGGGCGAGTTTTTATCAAAGATCCCAGGATTTTGGGCCTTGCCCCAAGACACCATTATTGCCCCTAAATTCTTTTCTAAGGGCGGTGGGCTATACGTTCAACTCAGACCAAATTTGGAGCAGGGCAAAAGGTTCGTATGACTAGAATAAGCATGTATCATAAGGTAGGTTCATAGAAGGAAAATGGAAATACACACTGCTGCCGAATTCATTAGCAAGTGCCTCAGGTTGCCAACTCGTCTCAGATGCATCAGGGTTCCCTAAGTGAGCCCACTGGCCAGACTTAGAGCAAACATTATTATTAAATCCTGTCATAAATACATACAGACACACTGCGGTTATTTGTATATACTCTAGTAAATAAATTAATAAATAACAGCAGATAACTGGATGTGTTATTAAAAATATATAATGGTCATATATTAAAAAAATAATTTGTAATATTTAAATATATAATTGTTTTCAGAGGTCTAGGCAGAACTAAACAAAAACAGTTTTCTGTAGCAAATGATGTTTGATGTTTGGCAAAAGAAGTCGGATATATTTTCACTGCATCCATACAAATACGAACATGGTTATGTGCCGGAACTGTTTAATAACTTCTTAACGTCCTTAGGACTGGAGTGTAGAGCTCCACTTCTGAATCAGCTCGTGTCCAGCACAGACGTCCATAAGCAGGCTGCAGCGGGGGCTATTATGCATCTGCCACACTTGCAGCTGGACATTCAGTCAGCTGAAGCTACAGGCTGAGTATTAGATTATGAGAGTGAACAGCCAGAGAACAGATCTGAACAAGGCAGGCTGGCACAAAGAGAAAGGAGAGGCCTCTTCAAATCCATATTGTCACTTTTTTGGTTCTGTCGCACTGTAACCAAGGCGAAACCTCTATTGTGCGGTTCTGCCCCGTCCAGCTTCTTTTAAGTAATAAAGAGGAACGGAATCCCATCTGTACATCAGAGCTGCATGAGTTCAGCAAAATCAATATAATAGTGTTTGTGTAGATGGAAAATGGGGATTGCTTTTAGAATTTTAATATCTATATGTATTTACAAAAAAGAAAAACATGCAAGGTTATTGAACAGACACCACACTGAAGACACATTACCTCATGGGGGAAAATGCATTTAAATAACTATCAGGATAATTGACTGAGTAGGCAGAAAGAACATGTATTACATGGGTAAATAAAATAAATGTGTGTATAAAAAAAGATTATTTACATAACGAAATGGGAATCTGCATGGATCACGGTTACGGTGTTAGTGTCCCTGCCTTCACATCAAGTCTTGCTTATTCATTTGCAGCCATACCACAATATCTTAAAGGGCCTTATTGGTTAATAATTCCCTTTAAGACATTGTAATGTGGCTGTTAATAATTTATGCTTATGAACTTAGCTTTATTTTAGATGCTGTTAGATGCAAAGCAGTTCGTGGTGTAAATGCAGGCCTACCTCTCCGGTATTGACAATGCCACGTTGGTTTAACTTCTGCTGTTTCCTTTCTGGATCCGCTTAACGTTGTACATCGATTCTTGCCACATGCTCATTGGCAGGACTAATTTATTTATGAACTTGTCATTCCAAATTATCGATTAAGAGGCCCTTCATTAAAGATTTAATTATATGCAAAGATAAAAGACAATAATTAGCAAATCTTTTATCTAATTGAGGCTTTGTACTACAGGAGAAAAGTTCACAGGTCCTAGGACTACTGCCTCCAGAACAATGAGGGCCTCGATGAGAATTTAATTAGAATGAGTAATAGGACAAGTGCTGGCAAGAGGCAAGACGACTTGGGATCATTAGTTGTTCAATAGGTTGCATCTTGCTGTAAGCCACTGCCCTTCATTGTGCCCCATATATTTTAGTGTCTCAAAATTTAAAGCCAAACAAATGCATAGATTTGCGAAGATTCACAAACGGCTAAAGCGTATTGCCTCCAGTGCTTTAAGGCAATGTTTCCTATCGCAGGCCTCGGAGACCAACAGAGAATGCAGGTTTTTGCTCCCTCCCAGCTCCTGGGAGCAAAAATGTGGACTCCATAGGGTCAAG
Source organism: Isichthys henryi (assembly GCA_026776945.1). Classification (NCBI taxonomy): domain Eukaryota; kingdom Metazoa; phylum Chordata; class Actinopteri; order Osteoglossiformes; family Mormyridae; genus Isichthys; species Isichthys henryi. Next base: position 2,168,461 of record JAODJX010000007.1, read on the forward strand.
GTCTTTTCCTTAAAAAAAAAAAAAAACTATTTTTCTTTGTCATGGGCTTTTGATATTAGGGAAACCAGGGGAACACTCCTACTTCTAAAAGCAGCTGCAAAATAAGTAAGGGGTATCTCAAAATAACTGGAGGAATGTGGGTTCTACTATAGTCAGCTCTCATGTCGACCTAGAGGTAATAAGGTGAGAGGAGAAAATAGCACAGTCATATTACATGGAGTTTATATCAATGTCACTTTAATTAGAAATGCATTTCTTGATCTTATTTTAAATGTACAACCCGTAGCTCATGGCGAAAAGACAGGCGAATGCAGTGAAGTCACAGGATTTCCCTGGAACCAGACAGTAATACTGAATGCTGGACTCCACAGAATTATAATTGCATGTATTTACAGGTCTGTCGACTCAGCTCCCATTGCAGGTAGTTGAGGTAACATCCAACTGAGCTGCATGGTGACATTTTCCCCGAGCACGATTAAGCGAGGTGACACACTATTACAGGTGTTATTACAGGGCCAGGCTACGTTTGGTAACCAGAGGCCAAGGTGAGGCGTCTGCCCCCAGTACTTCTGCTCATGGAAGGTTCATTACTAAAAGCAAGTACACAGTTTTGAGCTGCATGGTTCTAATAGCTTGGGTTGGTAATGTTGAAAAACGTTGTGCTTGATGTTTTGAAATGTACCTTTGGTGGCTAACAGCTGTCACGCTTCAGGATGCACAGATCTGGTGGGTTTCAAACAGCAGTGATCACTAACAGTGAATGAACACAAAACATTTTCTATTATTTCTATATATATTTTTTGTTATAGAACTTTTGAGGTATAAACAGTTGCTATGTGTAATTTGCATGTGTTCCTCTAAAGGGTCTCTGCATTACTGAAGTTAATAAAGGAGCATAAGGATGGGTATAAGTTTGCACCAATCATGCACCATCATTTGCTTTACACCTGTAATATTAGGGATGTATTGGGGGTGGGTGTTGAGTCCCAGCTATGCTTATAATGTGTGTGGAGTTTGCATGTTCTCTCCGTGTTACGAGGCTTTTCATCATGGGCTCCAGTTCCGTACCAGAAGCCCAAAACATGCAGGTGAGCTAACTGGCATTCCTTAAAAAATGAACCTGCCTGTAGCGTGTGACTGAGTGTGTGTGTGTGCGTGTGTTTTGATACTACTGCAGGTCACATGTTTGGCGCTTTAGTCTGTCTTTCTGTCCTGTAGTTGTTGCTCACCCCTCTCACTCCTGACCTGCCACTGGCTCGTGGGAGTTTTACTTATGTAAATATGTTCTGAGGGCAGAAAGAAAAATTATTGGTTCAGAGAGATAACCAATCAGATTGTAGTGGAAGTGAGTTCATGAAACTAGAAGAGGGGCCAAGACATCTGATTGACTGGTCCCATCTCCTTTAGTTGCATGGAACCAACTCCTCTACAATCCGATTGGTATTGGTAAATGTATGAAATTTTCACAAAGTTGAAACTGCTTGTATCCAAAGCCAGCACAAAAAAAAAACATAATGCAGTGCAAGGAGCCCCCAAATCTGTACCCATGGGGAAGGAAAAAACAAATACGGTCTGATGAGTCGTCTTTCGCCATTTTTCATACATGCAGTCATTTGCATTTGGAGAAAGCTGAAGGGTGCGTTCGCCCACCGTAGTCATTGCGTCTGATTGCTAACCATGGTCATGCATCGGCCTTATAACAGGACCAGCGTCACCTTATGCCGCAAATAGTTTTCCACCGTGACTTTTCCAAAATCTTAAACGATCATGCACTTCTACCCCCTTGATTTTCCAAGCGAATTTGTGATCACAGTAGCCACATTTTTAAAACTTTCCCTTTCACACCTGCAATCCATTAAGAGTTACCTACTTCATAGTCTGGCTGTCTCCATACGACTTGAAAAATTTGATTCGGTCATTAAGTCATTGGATATGTATATGCATGCTTTCATTCATATATGATTAATATTCATATTGTGAAGTATATACAGACATAAATGTTTATATTATGAGTGTCAGTGCTGCTTCTTTCATTAATTTACCATTAAGTCTCAAAACTGTTACTTTGTATCTGATTTATTTGCTCGTGTGTTCATTTTAAAAACATTACTAAAATTGCAGGAAATGTTTTCGTTTTCACCTCGTTTGACTTTCCAGGAAATTTTAACACTTTACTCCCATCTGCTGGCTACTAATAGTATATAAAAAAAATTCAGAATCAAAATTTTGTTAGTGTTTTAATTATTATTACAGCACGTTATACGTGTATTAACCCTGGACAATAAGTTTGTTGTTTTTCATTTTTTTATCCTTTCTAACTAAAGTATTTTTGAATGTCCTAAAAAACAAATTGAGCAAATTGAATACATGAATTTCCTGTGTGATCAGGATAACTTATGACCTTGATAATATTCTAGAGCAATGTGTTATTTTTGAAGAAATTAATATATAATACATAACTGAAGAAACGTATATATAATAATGATTGTGTGATTTTGTCACCAGGGCTCCATGTGTATGCGGAGTTTGCATGTTCTCCCCATGTCGTCGTGCGGTTTCCTCCGGGTACTCCGGTTTCCCCCCACAGTCCAAAAACATGCTGTCTTAATAAAGCTTTTTTCCCCTCCAGCTTAATATTTTGTTCGGTTGCTATCACAATATACTTCCATCCATCCATCCCTCTTCCAAACCGCTTATCCTACTGGGTCGCGGGGGGTCCGGAGTCTATCCCAGAAGCAATGGGCACGAGGCAGGGAACA
>JAODJX010000007.1:2182040-2194294 GCA_026776945.1 Isichthys henryi
ATCCATCCATCCATCCATCCATCCATCCATCCATCCATCCATCCATCCATCCATCCATCCATCCATCCATCCATGGGGACCTGGAGCTTATCCCATGTGGCAAAGAGCAGAAGGCAGACGATACCTGGAAAGGACATGTGAAAACAGACTTTCCATTTGAAGTAACTAAATCACAAATAGCAGTGAAGCTACAGAGGACTGTGCAGAATGTGGGACTTGTCTGTCAATCAGCTCTTTGTTTTTGGGGCGTTTTCAAAGCAACACGTGGCAAATAAGTTTACAAGATTTACAAGATCGGCCAAAAATCACGATATCTTAGGTGAAATGAGGAACAGTGTTCGCTAGTCCAAGTTCAGCAACAGGAATCGACGACGGCTTAAGATAAACAACAGAAACGCTACAAAGGAACATCCAAAAACTCCAAAAATCCAGAAAGTAAGTAAACTTCCATAAAGCTGGAACTTATGGCCCCCACAGGGGCATGACAGGGGCAACCATGCTGAGAGACTCATCCAGAAAAGGCCATGACTGCTCTGAATGGTCATGGAATCTGTGGTCATGAAACAGAGCTGTGTTTACCCTACATTGTTAACACTGTTCCACTGTGATGTTTCCATGGATATTCCAATATGATACTGCTCCCATACACTGGTTCACAATTCCAAGAGCACTTTCATCAATACGAAGTTCCCCTACTCACCAGAATAATAGTATCTCAGTCTGCAGAACATCTATGACAGCATTCTAAGAATAACTGAAGCACTTCTCAAGACACAGGCAGCGGGTGGGGGGGTTCATATTATTAGGTTCATGATATTAATCAGTGGCTAATTAACTTCTCTGGGGGGCCCAAGGCTGATAATGGGTGGGGGTCCCCTAAGTGGGCCACTCAAGATATTTTTTGGAGCCAAAAAGGAAGAAGGAATTAAAAACAATAGATAATCAATAATCTACTAGTTCCAGTGCAGGGTGTCAGTGGTAAAATTTATTGATCAGGGTGGGGGGCAGAACTGTTGATGGTAAAATTTCTTGATCTAGAGGAGGGGGTATTGCAGCAGGGGCCAAATTTAAGTTTAACTGTTTTCTCTTTGCTGCAGCCCTAACCTAGGATAGCCTATGCTTTACTCCATCTCTGAGTCTGAGATTAGTCTTGAATTTTTGCATCCGTTCATTTAATTCTGTTGTCTCCAAGCCTTTTCACAATTTATCTACAACTCCTTCGTGAAAGTATCAAAGGCACAGGAGACAGAATGTAAGTCCTGTATCTTTGTACCATTTTCATTGCTTGTTACACTACTTTGGCAGTGAAACGACTGGTACTACTAGACTCCAGTGTGAAAACAACACTGAGTAGTGAGAAGTCTCAAAGCAGGAATAGTCCATTACAGCTTGGATAAGCGGCAACTTTGACTATATTTAAAACTCAGTACAGACTTTGTATGTCACTAAAAATGCAAATGACAGACATGTGGCTATAATTTGAACGATCATTTTATCTTATATGCTATACATAAACGTAGCTCCTCCCTTGTATGGGGCCTTTGGGGGTTCCTGGCAGCTCCCTACTCTTGCCTTATGGTAACTGGTTACCACAAAAAATAATGAGTACAGAAAAAAAATTATTATATTTAGCAAAGTGCTAACCGTTAGCTTGACACATAGTCAAAGAATTAATGATATACCTTCTTCATATGTTTTACTGTGACTTCTACCTTTTAATTTTTTAACTGAAGCACCTGTTATTGTGGCCAGTGGTTATTGGACAACACATGACTTGCTTAAGGGAGAAATAATATTATTTTAGTGTTCTATGCCTTTTCAAAACATTTCTTTTGTTCCTAGAGGCCTATGGCTTGTTCTAAAATGTTGCTCTGGTGATAAATGCTTATTGAAAAAACATGCTTTTTTTTGTTATCAGAAATGGTTAAATTGTCTCAAGCACATAAATATGATGAATAGTGAAAGCAGGTTCTGTTAAAGAGCCACTTCTGTATATCGCCACATTTACACATAATCACAGGATTTGCATATTTTCGCTGTGTATGACCGCCAACAGATCCCCGTAAATGAATATTCAGGGTCATTTGCTGTCACCAGATCTCTGCAGGTTAGGCAGGAAGAGTCTAAACAGAATGCTGCTTTTAATTCACTAATTTATTTTGCTAGCAGAACGTCAGATTATTTTGGCTGTAGGAGACTTTTTGCACAAATTATCCTTGGTGACTATATGTCTTCCCACAACCACCACATAGTTATCACACAGCATGAAGAATTTTCTATTCCCATATTAATTATTTCACGTTCTTCTATTACTAACTTCCAAGTTAACTTCTTCCTACTACTACTACCAATTATGTTGTTGCTAATGATTGTAACTGAACTAATATTACTTATCACACTAATGGATATATACACAAAAGCAATAGAACCTGAGTGTGAGCATCAGATTCTTCTGTATTTGGGAAGTGCCGATCGCAGTTATTGTGGGTCTATATAGGATGAATGATCCAGCGTCTGACTGACTGATAACCAGCCCCGATGGGCCACATCCCGTCACCGCTGGGCTGTAAAGAGCCCAGGCCCACTGGCACAGCGCCGGCTTCACACAGCCGAGATGCTGCTTTTGTGCTCCGATCGGTCACCGACGTCTAGGTAACTCAGCACGCTGGAGAGCGCAGGGATTCCTTTGTCGTTTATGCATTCATCTCCTCTCTCATGAAATACATGAAAAGATCTGGTCTCTCGTGCTAAAATCTTGCCTTCAGTATCCTTCCATCAAAACATCATAAGTACGTTACCGCTCGATTGCAACCGAGACGTATCCTAGACAGATTTGTAGAATTTATATGCAAATGAGTTAGTGCATGCGAACTAAAACGGCTTTTCATGTTTGGATCATTGGCATGATCTTAATCCCTAACTTGAATATATAGCGGTCGCGATAATATAATTATAGGCGAAATCTTGGTATCAGTAGTAACATGTAAACCCATGGCAAAAACACCCATCTGTGGGTATAGTTAATACAGGGAATCTTATTTTTTATTGCATTTACGAGGAAAATTTAAACGTGATCTTAAAACGAACCAATTCCAACCTTTGGAAATGAGATCGTCAGTCTCCAGATCAAATCCATCTCGGTGACACTTTCTCCACAAGCCGGAGACGGTGGAGTTGAACTGCCGGCTGCAGTGAGACTCCATCGCAGATGCAGCTGCCAAGAAGTGCCTTTTATAGCGGGACAGGGTCCCTGCACGCGCATCGCTCCCCTTTACACTACCGTCCTTTTGCGGCATTCGCAGGGGAAGGTTGTGATTGGAAATATATATGTATCCAGGGTCGTTTCTTTTGTTGGCGTAGTTCTTGCACCGCTCTCGGTGCTTCCGCGCATCCGTCTCGTACCAATAGTCGGTGCAGATGGCGATCGCCAGCAATCCCAACGCAAAAAGCGCCAAGAAGAGACCAGTGCTAGTTAGGACCTTCGTGGCAGCCATCTTCCTGGTTTACTGGAGAATCCAGATAGAGGGCTGCGGTGGAAGCGGTGGGACAGAAAAAAAAATCAGGGCAGCGCTCACATGTTCACACACCTCGCAGCCACAAAGATGTCGGCCGCCGTTGAGCCCCCCGCTGCTCCTTAAAGAAGCATCCTTTTGTCGTGGTACTTCGGGACAGATGCTGTCATTTTCACACCATCTGCGTCTTTCTGCATTGATTCGGGACGGACGGCAAGCAGCGCTGCGAGGCGAGATCGATGATGCAATACTCTCTTACCTCCGGGGAATCATTTAGGCAAGGCGAAAAGCATAGACTTTACACATATTCAGTTAAACACGATTAGTTTAGTGGAAAAAATATAAGCATAATTAGTGAAAAAGACCTACATAACCATTTTTAATCCAGTGTTGTCGGTACAAAATGTATCACCGACACCCGTATAGTAGTTATAATAAATTAACAAATATAAGTGGCTCAGTGGCCACCACTGCTACCTCACACCTCCAGACTTAAAATCCAACCTCCCTGTGTTTGAAGTTTGCACATATATCCCGGGTCACATGGATGTCTTGGGTTAACAGATAGTGTATCCCGGGTAATTGATGTCTCGCAATATCCTGTGGTGTCTGTGTGCATCCAATGATGGACTGGCATCTGGTCCAGGTACCTCTCTCTGTAACCCTGGTTGCTGAGTGGTTGGAAGATGAATGGACAAATGGACGTACATGCATTTGCATTTCTGAAGGAAATTAGTGACATTTTCAGAGTGATCATTCCGGGATTCATGCTTACTAATGTGTCTGTTGGATGGACAGCTATATTAAAGCAAGAGGTGAACTTTAGAACTTTGTTATTATTTGAAGTATTGATTGAATTACTACTACATCCCATCCAGGGTGTTTCGCAGCCTTGTGCCCTGTACTGCCTGGAATGTCTCCCCCCGAATCAGCCGCCTGCAAGATATTCTCCACCGTTAGTGTACAGTACAGTCACTTTGGCTTTAAATTTTTTGCTGAACTGGATGTTTTACAGTGAATTTCTCAGTCGTAATAATGGGGAACGGCAGCATCGCTGCACTGTGATGAAAAATTCATTAGGTTCCCTGGCACTTTCACATATCGCCTTCGTTGCTTTGACAGCCTGGCTACTTCTTGCATTGTCCATGTTAAAATATCATTTAGCTTGCAAGCAGTAATACAGTATGAATCCTTTACAGCCAGCAGTGAGACAGGTTTAAGAATGAATCCATGCAATTTAGATTTGGGGATAAACTTTTTTTTTCTTTAAGATTCAGTGGTTCACTGGTAAGAACTGTCATAAATGTCAGATCCCTAAGTATCCAGCTCTCAGCCTCCCGTCTCAGTCTCTCAACTCGGGCTGTTTCCTTAGGCAGATACAACACACTGTTCTTCCTGAGAAGGCTAAAGAGCTTTGGAGTGAGAACTAAGCGGCTAGCAGACTTTTACTGACGCACAACAGAGAGCATCCTGACGTGATGCATCACTGCATGGTTTGGTCACTTGACAGCTCAGGATTTCAAGTTACTACAAAGACCTTTTCAGGACAGCTTCCAAATTATTGGAACACCCATTGTCAGAAGAGGGCTGAAAATGACATCTTCACACCACAACCCTCTGGTAATCGCTACAGAAACATCGCTTCAGAGATTCAGCTTCTTTCCACAAGAAATTAGAAATGTAAACACCGAGACTGACACCAAAACCCGGTGAATAATTCCTCACCTGTGTAAAACTGTTGCATATTTAATGTAAATATTCAAAATAAACAATATTGCTATTCCTCTGCTGTTGTATTGTTTGCACTATATTGTATTTGTACAAATTAATGTGCCATTGCACTGTATTGTCTTGTAAAATTTTTGTGTTGTACTCATTTCCAAATTTCTAGTTTGGGGAGTAACAATTATTTCGCTGTATTACGTGAATATTCACTGCAACAAAGCTTAAAACTAAATTGTGCGGGCAGGACAAAAATCAGGTGATACGCCCAATCACTCAGTTCACAGCTCTTGCTCCCTGTCATTATACATGATGGTGTATGTCTACATTCTGATGTACAGCTGTCAAGTGTAGCCATTCTATTATCTGATGACCAGTGAATCTGCAATTGTTTTCCTCCTATATTGCACCAAGATGCCCGTCTGTTTCCCCCCCCCCCGGTGTTTTCGTGTTCTGTTTGCAATCCCACCCAGAGCGTCTGACAATCCTGAAGGCTGCACCCAAATAATATTATGTCTTTGTCCTTTCGATACGACTCATTTTTGGCAACAGACCATTATGACAATGAACAGCCACTACAATGACTACCACTAATCATTTTATGCATTGAGTGAAAAAATGGATGAAATGAAAAGATCAAGAGTGAATGTTGAGCAGAATCATCACCAGAACAACCTGAGTCAACTCAGGAGGAGGAAACTGCAAAGCAAGGAATGGCATTATAGACCAAACAGTAAAGTTAAATTTGTGGGCTTGTTATGGAAAAAAGAAACAATATATTATCTCCCTGCATCGAGTGACCAAAGCCAAGGGCAAGAACAGCAATTGTGGTTTAGAGAAACAGTTGAGTGTCAAAAGCCAGACAAGTGAAACACACAAACAAGGAAGCAAAACCAAAGGGGCAGGAACAACAATCGCAATCGGTCAAGCAACCCAATGCTGAATCCAAGAGTCAGTAAATAGAGCAGGCTGAAAAGCGAAAGAGAGCAACTGCTGCCGGGACGCCAACAGCAGGCGGTTTATATTCATTTCGGGGTGGTGATATCAAGCGGCAGATGGAACCTGGGCTGGAATCCCGGAATGGAGCAGAGACAGGAGGGCTGGGTGGACAGAATGCTAGAGAATAAGTATTACCACCTCACAGGACGCAACATAAACCTTTGATTAATCGAGAAGGACAGGATGTCCAGGGTGCCAGAGTTTGACAACCACTGTGCCAGTAAAGCGAGTCAATATGCAGATCCACGAACCAAAGCTTTTTTAAGACCAGCTGGTGAACAAACATCTCCATTCAGTGGTACTGCTTTTCTAGAGAGCGTATGTTTTTGAAGACTCATTCCTCCATATGCTGGATTGCGTTAAACTGCTTCATTGTTCAATGTTCCCACGAACATACAAGCTTAAGAGCTGAAATGTATCAAGCCAATAAAATGCAATACAAGAGATCTGGCTTGTTATTACTGGAAATGTTTAATACTTTTACAAAGAAGCAAACTAGGGCCAAGGTGCAACAATGCATACCTAGAAAGGCCAAGCACTCACAGAACAGACACTGTGCTGTAAAAATGGTGCTGTCCATTGGACGAGATGACGAGTCCAAACCTTCTGATATCATAAAAGATACCTGGGCATCTTTTGAAAGTGTAGGGCTGGTACCCTGATGTCCTGGTTAAAACTTCCCACTGTGGCACTTTCAGAACTGGCCTCTTATATGTAATTGGTGAATTCTCTCCTGTTCCTTCACCACCTTAGCTGCTGACTGGTGAGCGTACTGGTGTAGAATGGCTGCTGCCGCATCATGCAGGTGGGGGCAACACTGGTTGTAGTTCAAGTGGCTCCCCATTGGTTCTGTAAAGCGCTTTGGGCATCTTGAAACACACTACATACACGTAACAGTCATTCACTCAAACACAAAATTGATATTGTAGAATGTGTCCGGCAAAATATGCAACACGCTGTTGAAATCTAGACGAGCCTATAACTGACCCAAAAAAAAAAACTCCTGCAAAACCACCCTCATCAAGATCAGTAAAATGATTGAAGCTCAAGTTCAATGATAGCGAAAGAGGGAGACCCTCAAAAATTTCAGATCAACCTCAAGTGAAATTGTTGCGAATAATTGTTGCAAATTAACCCTGGACCTCTGAAGCTGCCATAGTCCCATCAAAATATAATGTTATTCCAACGAAGAAGTATTTTTAAACTGAAGAGTCCCCTGAGTGTGTCTCCAAACAAAAATGGACTAATGATGGGATGCCTTTAAAGCCAATATAACTGCAATCTACATCTGAAGAACCCAAGTAACATCTGCAAAAGGGCAGAAACTATGAAAATGATGGACCAGCAGCAGGACAGAAGACTGTAAGGGGAAGCTGCCGAAAGGATGGGGGAAACTGCAGCTAACAGTACAGGCTGTAAGAGAGGCACATGGTATTTTCTGATAGTGATGGCTTCTGTTTAGACACATTCCACTACTGAAGGCTTAAACAAATTAAATACTCTACCTGTATAAACATACACATAAATATCCGTTCCCCCTACAGACATACCATCCCGAAGTCTCCAAGAACGAATCACAATGTGAGAGGAAAAGGAGATTCAAGCGAGCACTGATTAAAATTTTGTATAGAAACAGTCATAGAAATTGTGTCACACTGTAAGGTTCACTAGCAGAAATGTGCCTTTGATTACAGAGATCAGACACAGAGAGGTGGATCTGGGAGACTGAGTGTTGCCAAGAACCCTTAGAAAAATGAAAGTTCTTAAACAGCTGAGATCGGTTGTACAGGGAACCATTTATCACATGGTCCAAACTGATCATGTAAGTACAGTCAGTGACAAGCATTTAATAGAACAAAGTACATTCAGTTAAGTCCTACACACATGTATTATTTGACTCAAAAACACTGAAAATCGACAGAGGCAAAGAAAAAATGCACAACTGATCTTGCTGGGTGAAGCCTCCAATGAACATATTTACCAACCTTTTTAGTTTAATGTTGAAACATATGACCCATTACCTTCAGGAAGTCTGCCAAAGGTCCCAAATACAGTGGCCGGTGTGTCAATACGCTGCAAATTCAGAAAACACAAAATATGAAAAGTAAAACAAAAAAAGGCTGCAAATCCACTCAACACCTTGGAAACGAGCCACGACGCAACAGAAGTTTCCGGGGGACAATGAAACAAAAAACAGCCCATTAGGGCTGGGTGCTACATTGAATGTTCACAGCATATTGATGAATTTTCAAAATGAGATATGGGATTTGCATGTTGAAAACTTCCATTAAAATGTGATTAACATGATTAGTGATAGGCTGGTACTCTCTTTATTGGCCACTGTACCTGAAGTGCTTCCAAGAACAGAGACCTCGTCAAGCATTTCATCCTTATTTGGAGGGATAGGTGGTGGCGATGATGTGTGATTGTCAGACAAATCTCAGTATAGCAGCTTGTGCATTAGATACAAGGAGCAATGCAATATAACAGGACACTGAGTAGGCAGAACCTACAAGTGAATTGTGGGGGGGGGGAGGAACGAATGGCTTGCAGCAAATATTTGATTTGTAAAACAAAAAGAGTTTATTTACAAACAGGTACACATAAGGCAAAAGATGTACTTAAAGCAAAATCTGCATCTTCAAAAAGCAGCCTATTTCATTACCGAAGACTCAGAGCAGCACAGCAGAAGGTTGTTGCTCAAGTTGAATGAAAAATTGAGTGAAATCACAGAAAAACCAGACTAATAAGCATTTCATAAAACACTGCTGTCTTTAAGCACTGACCTATCCAGAAGAATAATCTCACAGGCATATGTAGAGTTAATTGTCGCATATCATAAATGTGTATTTCACACACACGCAAATTAAAAAAGGGAAAATTGCTAGCTCTTAAATGTTACCGGTTTATGGGAGTGAAGGTTATACACCGACATAAGAATAAAATCTGTAATAAAATAAGAGATCATAGGGATTTAGCTGTAGCACAAGATTAGTAATTCTAGTTCTACATACTGGGAAAACAACCCTTTCATTCTTCAATGTCTTTTTTGAGCGTTAATGAGGCAGTAGGACTATACACAAAGACTAAATTATAGTAATTAATTTTATTAAAAGCTTTTGAGTTTCTTTAATGCAACTAATATATATACCTTCCCAGGGGCTAACACTGAGCCAAAATAAGTGTCACTCAAGAAATATAGATACAGAAAATTTTTGTCATGTGCATCGACAAAATTGCTGAGTGTATCTAAACCCTACAGTGACGCGGAAAGCAGCAGGTATGATTTGACAGACTGACAACATGCCGTTAGCTTGCTGAATACCACAGAATCTAACAAAAGGCACCTGGATATGGTTGAACATACAAAATCTTATATGACAGGATATATAAATAAACAGAACATAACTGACAGTGCTAATGAGGACGGTGAAACAAGGACCAATACCCAACAGCTGAGGAGACATTAAATCAGTACATTGGCAAAGGTTAACAGATGTTTGAAGTAAAGCTGTTATGTATGCAAGTCTGATGAGAAAATATTACATTTAGGCATTTCCACGTAGTGGTACCTGTGGGTATTGGCGTGTAGGTGAAGAGTAACATTTTGGGAAACAAATAATGCATCTTTGAATGTTCATCTCAGTAGTGGTCCTGGGGAGTGTGGTGCCGCGGGCTAGATAAGCAGCCGACGGATTCCTTCGAGTGTACCACACACACACACACTCACGGCACGTCCACCTCTGGCATGGCTCCCTTACTGGAGTGTTCAAAAACCTGGGCCTCGCAAGCCTCCGATTGTCTGTCCACTTCCATTGCAATGGCATCACTGGCTGCAGTCCCAAGTCACCTTTGCATAGAAATAAACTGACTTCCTGCGACATCATTTCCTCTTGACACATGGAGATGTTAAAGTTGAGGAGTGTGTGACAGGGGCGGGGGGGGGTGTCTCTTTCTGCAGTGGAACTGCACACAGAGTGTCAGTCCACCACAGCGGACAAGACAGCCATGACTGCTATCCCACAGCACAGTAACAGGATCTGCAACAGCGAGCACCTAGAGGCAGACGATAGGACTAGAACAGGACACAATGTATTCTCACACAAGCAATGCAAGTCCTAGTCTTTCCTTATCAGCAAGGTGACAGGACATCACTCATAGCTCCTAAAAGGATCGCCTTTGGGATTTATTGCAGCCAATTTCCAAAAACTCTGTAGGCAATAAAAACATCTAGCAAACAAAAAGTGGCACCATAAGAGTCAGGAAATTAGTTTATAATTTCTCCAACAATAACACTGTGCTACTGTAAAGTATAATACTGATGTATGTGATAATCTATACTTTTATTTGGCATATACCTGCTTGACTTGAATTCATTCATAACCACAAAATACTGGGTTCAGGGAATCCAAAATAAGCACCCGCTTTCTCGTATAAGTGTCAAGGTATCATTTTACACTTTGTAATGAATGGATGAAACATGGTATTCCTTGTCCCAGAATAAGGTTTGGTGAAAGATTTCAGATACTTTGCTAAATATTAAATCCGACACTGGTGTTCAGACATCCCAAAAACCTCCTCCACATTTATTAAGGCAAACAGCCAGGGAAGTTCATCTGATGTCCTTTACCAAAATAATTTGTCACACTCAGGCCGCGTCTTACATTGCGACACATGCACTCTCTTATGCTGTAGGGAGGAAATAGGTTTCCCAACAATTTACCACTGGAAACTGTAACACTGCACCATATTTTACGCAAATTAAACACACTATTGTGGGGGGTAGCCAAAGTCACGGGGGAATAATACTTAGATTCCATGACAAGTAAACAATTTAAATGCAGATTGGCGATAAAATCCAAGCAATTTTAGCAGCGTAATCCAGAACTTGAAAGAACCAGAGCTCCATGTTAGGCACTTATGAGAACTTCAGACAGAAACCAAAATTAAGCATAAAATCATGACTTAGCGATGCGATTACCTGGGGTTAGACTCTTCCAGAAGGTCTGGCACTATGTTGACTAAAGCAATGTACAGGAAACCACCTGATGTAAATGGTAGGATCCAGGCTGTAGAATTTCCTGCATCAGTGAAGAAGAGGATAGCAACTGTTGAGGAATTGACCAGAAATCAAATTTTTTTTTTTTTAAATTTTATGATAAATTGTCATTGTTGACACCACAACATACATGAACATTGCACAACAATGAAATATGATCTCTGTATTTAACCCATATGACATCGTGACATAGCAGGGGGCAGCTAATTCAGCGCCGGGGAGCAGTGCTTGGGGATGGTACCTTGCTCAGAGTACCTCAGTGGTACCTTGTTGGTTGGGGATTTGAACCTGCAATCTTCCAATTATAAGTGTGTTTCCCTAACCATTAAACCACCACTGCGAATCGAACGGAGTGAGGACAGTACAACTTATTCAGCACACGCTGCTTCAAATGATTACATTCAACAAAATCTCCAAATACGGACAGTTGCCTCATTTCAGAAAACAGTATTTTCTTTAATAATTTGCCATCGCTTCCTTTAGTATGTATACAACTCAATGAAGAACAAACAAAAGACCAACTAGTCTGATGTTCGGAGGTGTAACAGGAAACCAAACGAGAAGAACTTCTAGGGACTTTCATCTAGGCACACTGGATGTGTTTTTCAGCTTTGGGTCAGGCCTTAATTTTCTGTTCAATTCACCACAATTACACCTGGCAAAACACTATATTTATACAGTTTTTGAAGACTAAAAAACAAATATAGGACACAGCTGAACATTGTGTATTGTGACCAGACTTCTAGATTGTATGCAACAAATTTACTTAATGTGGAAATATACAAAATACTTTTGTAGGAATCTACTTCAATAAACAGTTTAACTTCTGCCGTTTTGTTTATATGGCCTATTTCCAGGCCTGCGGACTGCCTATTTCCAGGCTGCGGACTGCCTATTTCCAGGCCTGCGGACTGCCTATTTCCAGGCCTGCGGACTGCCTATTTCCAGGCCTGCGGACTGCC
>JAODJX010000007.1:2195459-2208935 GCA_026776945.1 Isichthys henryi
CCCCCCCCCCCCCCCCCCCCCCCCCCCCCCCCCCCCCCCCCCCCCCCCCCCCCCCCCCCCCCCCCCGATAAAACTCAGATCTCCTGACGATTAACAGCATACTTGAGAACCAGCAGCATCCCCACATTAGTCAACAGAATTACGCAGAGGTGGCCTAGTACTTACGAACCTCATGAGGAATTTCATGAAGAAGAATGGCAAATGTTGTCAGGACACCGACCTGTTAGGATAACAGGAAAAACACGTATCAGTGACCATCTGCTGCATGTTTTACACCCAGTCACATCTTCTATGTTGCTAAGGTGACATAACTATGGCAGGAGCTGCTTCAAGTATGTGCTGAAACTGAATTTTATTCAGATCTCTTTGTTGCGCGGCCACGTGCTTAATAGTAACCCAAGGCCAAGGGAATAAGGCAGGCTCCCAAGCCTGCACAGGGCTGACACGAATACAGAAAAAGAATTATGTGTTTTTTCTTGCTTCTATACCAGCCTGAGACAAGGGTTTCTGGGCAGACATGTCAACTTCAATTAGTGTCCTGATAACACATGCCTGAATTCATACGGCCTGCATCTATCGCAGAAGGACAGACGGAAGTTTTGTGTCTCTACTGTATGTTCCTACAAATGGTGTAAACAAAGCTGTTCAGAGGAAAACAAAGGAATGACGAACGAAACAAAGGAAAACACTGCGAAGAATAAAAAAATAAATAAAAAATACCTGTTAGGGTTTGTGACCATTTTACTTCCTGAATTACCTCAAAAAGCTCTAAAAAAGGACAACTATTATTATAATTATTTAATATTATCCATTATTATGATTATTACTGTTATTATGATTATTATTTTTGATGATGACTGATAATGATAATATTCACTATAGAAGACAAACGAAGCTGACCGCCATCCCAAATATCATCATGGGGCCTGTGGTCTTAGTAAGTCCTTTAACAATGAGAAACATTTCTTGTCCTGACAAAGAGAGAACATGGGACCCACGTTCACCTTTTTTGAACATTTGATTTTTCCTGCAGTACAAACTTACTTTTTTGCTGACCAGGAAACTTCCCCCGACTGCCAGCCCATGAGTAAAGTTGTCAATGCAATTGGCCAGGAGGTTTAAATATCCACTTGTCTGTTAAAAAATAGTCATATCAGATATATACAAAGATACAGAACATCAATACTGCAAGATATCTTGTACCTAGCAAAGCATCTCATCTCAAACTATAGTAGCATAATTAGATATTCTTTAGTCCATGAGGAATGAAAGTTTTAAAACTTTTTCCCTCACGACCACAAACATGCCAGAGTGGGACGCTACAACGGAACTCTCGCCAAGACCTCTCTGCATGAACAGAACAGAGCACTGCCCAAACGGTAATGCAGTGCTTATAACTGGACTCAGGCACAGACAAAGTTTATGAATGTTATGGCCGGTGCTCTAGACCACCTGCTGGTGCTGGCAGGAGAAACAATAAGGCAAGTAAGACACGTACGCAATGGCGATCTTTCTCAAAGCAAAGCAGAGGTAGACAGCACAGCTTGTAAAATGACCAGAAGTCACAGAGAACAACGGCTCCAATAACAGTGGGACCCTTCTCACAATACCAAGTATGACCAATGCCAGTTATTACCTTGATTTTATTCTCAGAATATATATTACAGTGCATTTGTAAAACCTGAAAATCGTAAATATTGCCTGGGACAAAAAAAAAGGCATCAACAGTAATCCTCCCCACCTTTATTTTCTCGGGAGTTCGATGTGGCTCCAGAGCGGAACGGCCATCGGGACAGTGCCCATTTGTGTGTGCGGCCCACTTCTCCAGTGAACCGACTGTCTGCCCACAGCTGGACTTAGCGTACAGATTGACTTTTGAGCACGAGCAGGTCTGCAAAAGGAGAGAAGCTTTTGTGTAGCGAGTGCCATAAATGTTTCATTAAGGCCATTACAAAAAAAAGATCAACAGTAAACCATAAACATAATTACAAAAATCTGTTACATTACAGTCACCACAAGAGCAATATTTGTACCCAACAGATCAGTGAAAAACTAATAGCTTCTCTGATCCACAGATGTTCAACACTTAGAGACTTGGGGTTTTCAGATATACTGACAATGCTAACAAACATTTAATTTAATAAGTAAAGCCCAATTAGAGTCAGTTTTACTCTGGAAAAATCATTCTCTACAATCCAATTAACTTCAGCATATTGCCCTCCTTTTATAGAATCATAGCTAGTTTTACGGTAGAATGTAAAAATAAAGAAAACCATGAATGAAAATGTTATACCGACCACAAGGTGGTATCCATGTGTGCTTTCGTTTATTTATCGAATTATGTTGTTACTCACAAGGAATTAACTTGCTTAACATTTTCCTGAGTTTTAAAGGAAACCGCTGCTGGATATGCTGTACAATTCAGATTTTTGCAGATACATTTCCTGGTGTTTGTGTCTTTTTGTTTCACGCATGGATTAATGCACGGTTAGCACCATTTTAAATGAGTATTAAAAATAAATGAAATGATAAAATACAACTATGAACCAACAAAACGACAAAGGCCTCTCTCTTCATCCTATTTTAAGGTGTCAAAATTCTCTAAATCTATCATATCTGAACACAAAGAACCTTTCATAGACACTGATGCTGTTTGATGGATTAGATTTATAACCATTTTATGTGGTTAAGTGCAATTACTCAATAACTACACAGATAATAGCTTCTTATACATATAGTTGCACCCACTCAGGCCGACAGCTGACTTACTATACTTAAGCAATCTCTTTTGAATTTGCCTACAGTCTGAATTTCAACAGCAGAACCAGACACCATTTTCCACTGGCAGATTTACTGGTTTAGCCACCAGTATATTGCACTTACAATTTCAAATACCAAGCAATATATTTTTAGCAAATCTGCAGGTACAAATTTTTAATGATGGGTCCATATAGTTAAAGTGTCAGCCTTTAAAAGCGATAAGTCGTGATTAAGAGCATTCCTGAACACTGCCGCTACGCCTGGGGCTCACATGCACAGCCTCTCCCTCGTCCCCTGGTGATCACACATTTCTTAATAATTTTCCAGCTTCGCAGCTCCACTTTCAGCAGGCTTACAAAAGCCCCTCTTGCTAAAACCACAAATGATGTGAACACACAAACAAAATTTGCCTGACATGCATATCATGAAGACCACAAACACTTCGCTCTTTTGCAAATCCATGTGCATAAATTAAACCACAAGGCCCACAAACAGCAAGTGATATGCTCTTGTGCGAAAAGCACACATCTATGCAACTTAGGCAGTACAGGTCCAAGTCCACAAACAACCACCACATAGGTGTGGAAATTACAAGGGGTTCTTAACATGCAAACAGAATGGTCAGGCAGCATTCATTTTTGTCTACTTTTATAGAGCAACAAGACAAAATGACATTTACGACACACACATGCTCGGAATTTCGGCTCCTCTCGTAGCTCATTCAGAAAAGCAGCAACCACAGCCCTGCCTGACCGCCATGAGGGAGCTGCCTCCTTGTGCTTTTTGTGTCTGGTTTTATATTTAGCCAAAGTGTGGTGGAAAACACTCGAGTGGCATGGAAACTGCTAGCCTTCAGCCCGGGGGGGGGCGGGAGGGCGGCCGGGGCGAAGCCAGCGCCTAGACATTCCACAGGGACTAAGACGGTAAAACTGACAGTTGGGCTGAATAAAACTGGTTCAAAAAATACATTCGAAAAATTCGTCGTCTCTTACCCGAAATCATTTACTCACGATAATCCAGACTTTGTAGTGAGCAGATTAATGTAGGAACTATTTCCTTCTACCAAATTCCACACACCAATCATATCATTGCACAGACTATACGAGCACCCCCGCAATATCTTGAGTAACCAGGGTAAGAGACATTGCTGTTGAATTTACCAAATGCAGTTTTGGCGTTTTAAACGCCACAGAAAGAATACCCTTCAGTCCCATAATATTCGAGAAAAGACTGACATTTCTAGGGCCAACATCTCCAAAACTTGGCAACTCCCAGCAGTACAACCTCTAAAGCTTCCCTAAAATATATCTTTTAATGAGTTTTGGGTGAACTGCCCCTTTACCGCTGAGAGTAAACGTTCAAAGTACATGAAGCTGCCAAGGGTAGCATCGTGAAACAAAACGCAAATAGCGACATTTATTAGACCAGGGGTGGGGAACCTGATCCAGGCCACGCTCACTTTCAACTGTACTCGAGGGGGGGCAAGAACTAATTAAGTCGCTCATTATCTGCCTTAGCAACAAGCCATCTAGGTAATTATAGGATGAATCACAGTTGCATGCGTCATTTGGACTTTCCTGCAGGGAGCGAAATCCTGGTCGGGCTGCTAATATGTCTCAGGACTGGATTATTTATACCACTTAGTTACTATCAGTCAAACTGGTTATTTGTACCGTTTTATGTACAACGCAAGAATTCCGCTCGTGCGCCTTTGTGCTAAAAGCTTGTCTTGCTACAGGACTGGAAAAAGTGATTAGTACTGCAATGGGTTAAACCATCAGGCGATTAAAATGCAAATGTTTTCTTAAAAGCACAACACACTGGGAGACTACACCTCCAGCGGCAGAGATAAGACTGCAGTGAAACCTAAGCAACAGACTCAAGTGCAGTGGGAGCAGCCTCACGACCAGAACTATAAAAAGCCCAGGAGTCACTGTCTGGGTCCCAGTTTTCACCAGCTGTCTGCAGCCCTATTGGGCAGAGCATCTGGCGCAAGCAGTGGGAGGACTGGACGTACTTCCTGTTTTACACAGGGTACCGCTTATAGATCACAAGAAGTGAATTATATTGAGTGCAGTGAAGTAAAAGGAGGATGATATTAGACATTTTCCAAGTGACTACATTATAAAACACACAAAACCTGAATAAGATTAATGCCTCTAGTCTGAAATAAGCATAAGCAAGTCTGTACTGTATCTAGCTATTTAAAAAAAAATAATGCACCTAAGAATGCATCCTTTGGTTACATGGCATAATCATTTAAGATTTGCTGTTCGTTCTGCCTCACCTAGTAAGACGGAAATGTTCTAGTGTAAGACGTAACTTGAAATTAGGAGTAAATTTTTCCCCCCATAAAAATAATTTCCTCCTGGGTCAGAACTTAAAAAGGTTTAAAGTTTGTTTAAACAAAACCTTCACTGAGAAACTGCCGAGGCAGAAATGTATACATATACAAACAGACCCCATCTATGAATGAAGGTTTTCCTATTGGCAGGGCAGACACAAACCGCACTGGCAGGGGACACAGTTTCCCTAAACAAACTTTTCCTCCTTGATTTTCAAAGTGCCTAGACTTGACAATCAAAACCAACTGTGCAGTGCAAATCCCACGTGAAAAAGTGTTTTGCCAATCAAAACGAAGGGAACAGAGGCGATAAGCAGATTTTGCATAAATCTGTGCCTTTACGGATCAAGATAGCTATGCAAAGACATGTCGGTGCAAGCCTCCAACGCACGTATCCTTGCACACGCCGTGTCTGTACCAAGCTTCAACTAAATAGAAAGGCTTCTGGGCTGCTGCGTGGCTGAACTAAACCAGCCCAACCGAAAAGCAGCGCGCAGAGGGGAATACCTGACATATATATTTACATCTAAATAAGACCCCTTCTATAAATAGCAGGAACCCAGCATGCAGGAGTCAAACTTTCTACAACTGGCTGAGGAGCCAGACAAGGCTTGAGTCAGTCTCATGATAAACCACGTTAAAGAAGCATTAGTCACCAAAAGACAGATGAACTGCTCAAGTGAGCTCATTCTTTCCAAGCAGCCCTGCAGCACATTTTCAAGATGGTTGGCTGGTTAGTATGAGTAACCCTAGGATTCAAAAATATTATACAAAAAGACAACAGGACATCTCATAAAATTCCACTGCGGACAGTCAAAGAGAGAGAGAGAGAGAGAGAGACAAAATTCAGCTTGACAAACCCTGACAAAAGGAACAACACAGCACATCCAGAATGTCGAACTGGGTTTCAGGAAGGAACGGATCAAACGGCTAACGTGCTATTTGACAGAATGCTAGGCCATGTGTGTGGAGTCCCCAGGATCCCAAGGGGCCGCGTTGTGAAACTCACCGAAGGCTCGTCCTGACTCTCCTCATCTGGGAACATCTTCTCCAGCACGAGGAAGGACAGCATGCCCACAATGACCCACAGGCCCTGGATCTTGTGATACTGATGACCCCCATCTGCCAGAAAGGCACATTACAACCCCAGGGACTATATCCATTTGTTTTCATATTCTCAGTATTCTAGTGTATTACAAAAAAAAAAAAAACTATTGTCTTGGTTTGTCACAAACTCATATTTACCAGTCAGTAAGTCTCATACTTCGGTTACCTTGTAAATCAAACTAAAGGCAACATTCAGAAAACACTGCTTAAACATTATTTTAGAAGTTAGCTGCGGAGTGTTACCCACTTAGGATGCTACTCCACTGCACCAGCTTGATTTCCAGCCAGGAACCAGTACCAAACCAAGTACTTTCTTTGTAACTTGCAACTGTGTTTATTGTAAATTGCTTATGCAAATAATCTTCCTACCAAACACAACATACATTCACTACCCTGAAAAACAGCAGCTAATAACTCAGAAAACATCTATTAAGAAAAAAAATGAATAATAATGGATGTGTGGACAAATAAGACTAAAGCTTAAACTGCCCAACCTTTTTAAGTACCAAAAGTATGGTGCCTGGGGCAGTGGAAAAGCCCCCTCAAACCTGAATCGCCACCCCCCAGGCCGATGTGTCAATCTTGGTTGATTTTGCAAACTAATTTTTTAGCCAATATTCAAAGTTAGCTGCCTCACTGATAAAGACCAAAATACTAAATTAAAGGAGATGGATGCGATGGGATGATCAACCATTTCCCACAGAGGATGACAGGCGATGTCATCGCCTCATTTACCACTTAGAATCTCGCTACAGTCTCCTCAGTGTCTCAGTGTCTGTATTATATCATGTCGTCGCTAAATACATTCATGGGATCTTAAGTAATGTTATCGACATCAAATTCACTAAAGATTTATTGGGGCTCAGAAGCAAGTCAGTTATGGATATTGGTATTATTAGGAAAAAAATATACATCAGCCAAAATTTACATATCATGCCACAGTGGCTCAGCGGGTAGTACAACCACACCCCCGCCCCCCCCAGTCTTTATGTTAGGGGACGGCATGTTCTCCCTGCGTTTGCACAGGGACTCTGAGTAATATGGTTTCCTCCCACCAGTCCAAATGTGAATTTACATGTGGTTTAGATTAACTTAAGTATGTATCCTAGGACTGGCTTCCTGGGAATATAGGATATGGAACAGAATGTCGAATTAATATGTCAAAGTCTAACCACGTAATTACTGACTGTCTGAGCTTCAAAGGTAAAGAGACTTTGTATCATACCGAAGCCCAACATCAACTCCCAAGAGTTCAGAGGAGCACAATCATGACCATGAACACGGAAAGACCAAATGTTGCATTTTGTTTGCGCTACCAATTTTCTCCCCACTAGCATAGCTACAGAAAGCCTGGCCAAGGAGGAGAGGGAATTTAGAAGGGCACATCTACCAGATCAAGATGGAGAGACCGGATGGCCGCTCACCTGTGCTGCAGGAATAGGCCCATGCCTCTGGCAGCAGGTGGAGGAAGACGTCACCCAGTAGACCTCCGACGGCGAAGCTCAAGAGCTGCTTTAGTTTCTGGCAGCCAGCTGTAGCCAAAGACAGAATATCAACCATGGACAAGTACTACGAAGGACTCTGTACAAGACTTGTCTTCAGTCATAGTGGTGCCACAACAGTTTTGGATGCCAATACAAGCATGACGTCATTTGTTCCTTAAGTTTTGGAGAGAAAAAAAAAAACAGTCTTTAAGACAATGGTCAAGTCAAATCTCACAGTAACAAAAAAAATGTCACCCTCCACTTCTGATGTACACCAAGAGCTTTTGGATTTTTACCTAAAATCAGGCCAAATGGGGAAACAAAAGATTCTAGTTTCTACCACATAAAACCTAAAGCTCAATGGCATGAGCCACAAAGAAGGTGCTGGGAAGAACAGGGCAGATTTGTCCTCCTCAGAATAGTGAGTCTTCTTCTAATGCTACTTTATTACGACTTCATGACAACGTGAATTAAAAGACATAGAAACATGACGGATAAAATATTAGCATTAATATAAAATCAACAGCCACAAACCAGACAGCTGCAGCTCTTGCTGGCTTAACATTTGATATTTAACACCTTGGTTTCCATGATCCGCTTCAAGTATCACTGATGGAGCTCAATTCAGCTGGGACTTGCCCTCGGGCTTCATCTCTGAACTGGCGATGTCTGAGGAATTTGGAAGCGACTAGGAGAGCACTTTGTCTGTTAGGCAACAGCTCCCAGCAGGAGTGCAGAAATACCCGCTCTGAGTGTTTCGCTTGGAGATATACTTGCAGCGGACACCCGCACATTGTGTATGCAGAAACCTTCACTGACCTACAATCCAGAGATCTTCATAACTGCTGAGGTTGCTGGAAGAGGAAATTTAATAAATCCCGGGAGATGAGGATGAAAGTAAGTAACTGCCTGCTAGCCCTCTATGCAAACCTCGGTCTGTCTGATCCCAGAGCAGGTCTGGTTTAATATTAACAGGCTCTGCATAATACAGCTGATCTGGAAGTTTCTGCTTATCTATATTCTGCTATCCATCAAACTCAAACTCGTTCTCTAAGCTCAGATGGCTGAAAAGCATTCAAGTTTTACTTGAAAAAATATATATTTAACACTGAATGCATTCAAACATGCCTTTTGATACTTAAAAGCAGGTTCTTTAAATATTTAAAGTCCTCTGCCCGCAAATGTCAAATCCCCATTTGAGAGGTCACACACTTTGATTCTTAGTCTCTGACTGCATCAACTGCATACAACCGCCCCACCATATCTGATTTCATCATTCTAATTGTTCTTGCTATAATTAGCACCTGCTTCCTGCCGACTAAAACAAACTGACACCTACAAGGTATTAAAAGTTCATCAGCAGCGTAGATACTCAATTCTAAATTTGTAGAAAGTCAGAAAAATAACAACACAGTACATCATAATTATAGAGTAATAGCAAAACTAACTACATGCTACTTATCTATGCACCTGAAGCCGACAAATGTTATCATGTGCGTCACAAAGCAGTGAGTCCGTTCGATATTATGAACCATTTTCATTTAACCTGAATTTTTAATATAATGTGCTTTGTGGCAGTCCATTCATGAGTTATCTATAAGTCTACCCCAGGAACTGCCGCCACTTTCCAATGAATACATAACGTTAACGGTGCAAAACAACCTACTGCAATAACTGTTAGAAGCAACTCCTAAGATGTTCAGTCTCTAAACGAATCCAGTTTCACAACTGTACGGGTCAACAGTCAGACTAAACAAAACAGTATCACACGCACAAGTGAGATATGAACTGTTACGTACTGAACACCAAATTCAGCCATGGCGGTTAGGCACGTCACACTGTATAGCACTTACACTGCAGATTATTCATCACCATATGTTCCCTTTTAAATCTAAGTGTGATGGGTTTAAAAGTCTTTGCTTATATTTACTGATTTACAGTGAAATACCCCAGACTCTTAGAAATCAGCTTTTGTCCTTTGACATGGATACGTCAAGGGGCTGCAGCTACTGTTTGTGTCGGGAAGTTGGGTTATTGTGATACATAATCAACTGTGCCTCTCTCTGGGTGAGGGCAGCACTGTGTGCGGCTGTGGATGAGAAGGATTAATATGTCAGTGGGGCTCCCTGTGATTTACAATTGCTCCTCACACAAAGGGTCAAAGCCAGTGAGCCGGTTGACCAGCCAGGAGTGCAGAAGGGGCACAGGGATCTGAAGCGTTTCACGCTGACGGATGCTATCCAGGACTTTGTTCCTCACACACATCTATATCCCTAACCCTACCTACATTCATGCGCACATCTGTCCACTACTATAATGTGCAAGTGGAAATGCTGAACAAGAATCAGGACATTAGACCTATTTTAGGGTGGCTTTAGCCCCCCAGATATATACTTATTGGCTTTAATCCACTAATAGTTTGCCACTGCCCCCCCCGTAAAGACTCAGCTGCTCTATCCATTCATCTCTAACTGTGCTCTTCACCATTTCAGTACAACATTAACAAGATACTCACTAACAATGTATAATATCTCAATTTCTTCACGTGGCTGACATTTTAATCCAGAATCACTCACTGCTACTTTCTAATCCCGTGCGGCGCTCCAACATATTCCTCTTTCTCTGGATTTCTACCAAGACAGGCTCCTAAGCCCAATGCCCTCTCACGATGGCGTTTGCTCACTCCTCACTGACCCCTCTAACAAAGCTGCCACCACTCACTGAAAAATGTCATTAACATTAAAGTTCTGTGCAGATCTCAGATCCGCACTTGTGCTGGATGTGGTATCATGGCTTAGCTTCATCATTTACCTTCAGTCTTTAAGGCGGCTCCTGCTTCAATCGGGATGACAAGCAAGGGGAAAATCCCACTGAGCCCCACCACTATAGATCCAATGAGGGAACAGATAAAAGCATCTCCCCTCTCCCCGGAAAAGAGGTCCAACAGCACCTGTAGACCCAGCAACTCCTCGGTACACCAGGGACCCGCCACCGCCTGCAGCACAGTGGCCTGGGACATCTTCCTGGCGTTGAACCGATGGCTAGACGCCGTTGTGGAAATGAAAAAAAGGGCAGTGCTGCTGAGCAAGGCAGCGATACCCCAAGCTGGGCTCCAGGCCCAAAGCTTCATGGCTCCTTCACCATGCCCAGCACTCGCAGCTGACACAGAAAGGACTCTGCAACCACAGAAGAAGACATGTAACAGTCAGAGTCGACTTCAAGTTACAGAGACATGAGGACTGTATTCAGATCAACACTGAACCTTCCTGTCTAACTCATGTAAAATAGTACTGAGTTAGGTCCACAGACAATGTCATGTTTTATCAATATCAGCATTAAAAAGAACAATTTTGCAAACTGAAATTTTGCAGATAACCCCTGAAGAATGATGTCTGAATTTTTTGTATTTTTTTTTACATTTAATGGAAATGATTTTTCCTTCACATCATGACCCTGCATAGCACAAGTAGGTATAGAAAACGAGCAGATGGATGGATGAACGGATGGGTTTAAATACTTGTCTGTCAAACAGGCACTTTTCCCAGTAGTGCACCTGGGACTGCAATACGCAAACCGGGACAGACACACTTTGACACCGGTGTGTCTCACCTGCTCCTTCACTCATTATCAAATTTCTGGCCTTTTGCTGTAGATTTGCTCGGGTAGTAATACGCTGAGAACAGAGGGAACCCACTGGAATGCTAACCCTAAGTACCTAGAAGGTACTAGTATCCCCCACCCCACCCCACCCCACCAGATTACGGAGCTCCGTTAAACTCGGTTTCCCTTGTTTCTGCTTTGTCACATTTGCTTGTTGTGGTATAACACGTACACAATAATAATAATAACAATAATAATAATAGAGTAAATTCATTATTATTATTATTATTATTATTATTATTATTATTATTAGTTAAATCATTACAAAAAGCTTATACTGAATTTAACACTAAATGAAGCGGATTCTTAAATTACCAATGAATTGTTTTGTTTTAGGACGCAGGTAACGGGTACGAACAGCTGCAGTCCCCAAGTTTCAAAAAAGTGCCACACCTGTACTTAAATTTGACGTAAAGTCCAATAACCCTCGATATTACCCGCAGGCTATATTAAATACCGTGCGGAATAATTCACTTTAACGTTTTCTGCATTAATTTGCAATATCTTTCTACTTTACAAGATTATAAAGCTAAATGTATGTTCATAAATGTAAGCGTTATTTCCCTCAGAATTTACCCTTAAATATGTGAATTATCAGTTTGCAAACATTCAAGTTGTCTTACCATGATGTACCACCTATTTCCTTATGACGGTTATACTAAATAAAGATGAGTTTGTGAAACTTATTTTTCAGTGATAGATACAGTTACCCGAAACACGTTGGATTGTATCAGTAGAACGCAGTGCAAACATATAAAATTACTGAACAAAACATGCATTAACTTAGTTAAAAATATTCAGATAACGCAATCCTAAACATTTCATTATAGGGAAAAGATTAATTTACCATACTTACAATCCCGATGATTCTGCTCCAGGCTATCCCTGCCATCCAGCTCCGTGCTCCGCCGCGGCTAAGCTGATGCGGCAGCTGCAGGGGAACCACCTCCTCCGGAGGCCACGTCTCACGAAAGGAACCAAACTTCCTTACAGTCACACGAACCGAATAAAACGTAGCACTTCCGGTCGATGCCGTCATCACGTGGACCCAAGAGAGTAGGAGCTGTTAGCGACCGCCCTCCCCCGGTCAGTTTGAACGTAATTCTTCTCGCTAATTTTTGATCAAATTGTCCCAATACCCTGAAATTGTTGGTAATTATAGCAAAATGTATGTCTTTCCAATGCCCTTCTAACATTGCATCGCAAAATTTGTAGTTATGTACGATAATTACACGCTTAATATCACAATAACTGTATAAGAATGATGTCTGAATTTTCACTGTATAAGTACAATGAGATGGCGTTTGGATCCTTCTGTTGAAGCCTCAGTAAAGACTGCAAAGTTTAAGAATATAGAATAAAATAACATAATAATCACAATGTAATGTAGTTTTAACCGTATTATTTATTTAGCGCCATATTCGTTTATATCTATCATGCTCCTGGCTTAACGGCAATTCGGTAATTATCTTACTCCAAGATTTCTTTTCTTTCAATTTTATTAGTGTCAAACGCGTTAACATCAATTATTTTGTTTTCTGAGTTAAAGTTTCTACGTCATTCCAAAAATAAACATTCATAAAATTAAATAAATGATGTTTATGTTCATATAGTTTGTTCTTGTTTCTTACATTCAAAAATGTAACTGGTAAGTATTTGGCATATTTTCGTTTGGTTGTATTTGTTGGTAGATGTCCTTGCCACTTAAAAGAACCTGATCACAAATTGGGCTAAATTTGATCCTAATATAGTAGAAATTATACAAATCCTTCATTCTTTTTCCTAATAGTCTGTTTGTAATTTGAAACAATTACTAAAATTGGTCAAAGTGACCATTGTATTATTTGTTTACCATTTTTTTGTCCCTGTTCTATTCCTTAATACTACGTTCACTGTTTTAGCTTTTTCTTGTTACTGGATAAACACACCCTACAATTTTCCTCATTCTGGCCTGTTTTCAACCAGGCAACTCATATTGGTAAATAAGGAACAGAGTGACTTGCATAAGTACTCATCCTCCCCAGACTGCATACTTAGTAGAGCCTCATTTTTTTCTGAAATTACATCTGGAAGTCTTTTAGTTTAAGTCTTTACCAACTTTGTACATCTGGATCTTGCAGT
>JAODJX010000007.1:2217702-2242501 GCA_026776945.1 Isichthys henryi
CCGGAGTACCCGGAGGAAACCCCACGACGACATGGGGAGAACATGCAAACTCCGCACACATGTGACCCAGGCGGGGAATCGAACCCGGGTCCCAGAGGTGTGAGGCGACAGTGCTAACCACTGCACCACCATGCCGCCCCCTCAGTCAGTATCCATTCATTTTATTTGTCACTAAATCGTGTGACTAACACCTGCCAAACCAAAACCACGCACTACCAAATATTATCTTGAATGGTCAATAGGCTCCTGTAAAACTCACACCCATAAAGTGAATAGAACAGGACAAAATGAGGAATCGGGAGTAAGAAGTGAGATGTTTGGATCCACCGTAGACGACTGTCCGATGCCTGTTTGTGTCATTGTGAAAGAGGTGAACAGAAACTTACCATAGCCGGATATGCGAAAAACCAGGAACTTCCCTCTCTTTGGGGGTCAGCTTTTTGAAACCCCGTTCAGTCCTGACAGGTGTTACCTGAAACATATTTGTGGGATTTAATGTGCCTGAGAAAATGTGTTGCAAATGGCCTAATCAGATACATAGTGATAATTTCATATTTACAACTACCACTAGATCAACAAATAAGGGGTATACTGAAAATGAACAGATTAACATATTATTGCAAAACATGTGACTGGTTTTGTTTGTATTTGAAGGTAATAAAACTATGATTTACTGGTATTTTTGGTGTCCACACTTAAACCATCCAGCTATTTATCTCAGCCAGAGTCACAGGGTTTGGACTTAAACAATAAAAAACTTTGCAGCTATGAAACATCCACAAAAAAATGATGTTCTGCAATACATCACCGGGGTGGTGATGGTGACCAGATTTCCTTTTGCTCAACAGAGTTGGATAATTTGGGTCCAGAGAGTAAAAGTCCAGACCGGGATTTTGTTTCAACTGACCAGTTGAATATTCCGTGACTGTGAATCTTTATTCTGCTGGTTGGTTGAAACAAAATCATGGTCTGGACTTTTATTCTCTGGACCTGAATTACCCAACTCTGTTGCTCAACAGTTCTAGAGCTTAGCAGGACCAAGCGATGGGCCAGTAAGTGTTTGATTGGCAGGCCAACTTGACACGGACGCCACCCAAAAAGGAATGATTGGTACAGTTCCCTCCCTTCTTAACAATGTACTGCTTGGGCCATTGATCTTAATGACCGCATTCCGAGACTGAAAACCTCAAAAGAGGAATGGGAGTTTGGCCACGGTTCAAATTTCCAAAGTGCCTGTAAAATAAAAAAAATGCCACAGAAACCCCTTTCGATGGTACAGCTTCTCTGTGGGACAATGCTGCTCCAGCAGAGGTATGGAGACACAAATGCATGTTTATATGTTTAGACATACATGTTGCTATGCTATGCAAACTAGCAGCGTATTTATCTTCTCTATCCACTACCTGTCTTAAAAAAAATAAATTACCATTTATAATAGGCATCCAGGCCTGTAACAGCCGGATTCAGCCTTTAACACCTTTTTTTGGCATTTTTCAGTGTACATCTTTGAGGAAGTCAATAAATTGCAGCCTGTCTACTATCAGAGAAGAAGAAGAAATATTCAAGGAACAACTTCAAAGTCTAATTAAAGGAAGTTTTTGACTGATTTACGTTGCTCCAGATTTGACTGTGTGTTGCAATGCTTTTCACTAGACACTGATACCTTATTTAACCTGACTGAAATAAGAGGGCATTACTTAAGACTGTAGCACTGTAGCAATCTCTGGAAATTAGAATGGTTTTCCGAATGCATCATTTTCTTTGTTATTTGAAAGTTAAGAGAAACACACATTTTGATGACAAGGTATTTGCTGTGCATGCTTAGTCCTATATTCCATATGCTGAATGAAGAGCTGTTTAAACTGCATTTACACTAGTTTTAGTACGTTTGAAGTGGATTTTCTCCAAAAACTCCATTCAAAACCCTATTGTTGTTATATTGGATTGAATTTTCAAATATTTGCATATACACTGGAGATCAAATTTGGAGAACAACCTACAGTACAATTTCCTAAATGTCAAGGTCACCACGTAACCCTACATGGAGGTTATTCAAACAGGAGTAAAAGAGCAGTATTTTAAGCGTATGTCACCAGTTACATAAATTCAGAAGCACAGTATAAGAAACTTAAAAGAGATCTTTGAAAAAGAACACTGATCATAATTAGAGAAGATGTTCAGATACCTCCCAGTTATTGGTGCTCATCTGGCAGCTGGTGAAAATTGTATTAATTATCTGACAAACCCCATTTAATTGGCACCCTAACTTTCCAGTTATCAATGACTCTGCGAGATACTGAGCTGTTCTAAGGTGCCTGAAACCTTGCGGCAGCTGGTTGTCCAGATGTAAGTGATTTCTAGAATATTGCACCTTTACAATGTCACAAACTCATTCGAGTCCCCCCAAAAAGGCTGGTTATCCATGTAAGACAAAGACAAACTGTTCTAGTAGCATGGTATATCCACAACAGTAATTCCTTCAAAGGCTAAGCAATGAAAATGACATCATTTCTGAAAGAATCAAGTGTTCCTCAATTGTTCTCAAATTTTGATCTCCAGTGTAAGCTATGACCAGTATTATATTGGTGTTCGGCTGTTATACTGATATATAACCTTGACATATTGCTTCCACTTTTGTCTATCTGGTTTCGGTGGTTTGAAATGCTTCTTTACACACGTACACATTATTTTTTTTTAAAAAAAAGGAATCTGTTTGAAATATCTGGTAAAATATATCTAACTACAGTATGTGAGATAAAATGATATTTTTACATTGATCAGCAAAGGTTTTTTGAGAACAACAAGCGATACAGAAGAAAAGCACCATATTTCCTGTCGCGGCTAATTCTGTTTCCTGGTTTTTTTTTTTCTCGTAAGCGGTTTTGCTGGTCAAGACCTACAACAGCTTGTAGGATTTGAGAGCTTGGGGGCCTTGCAAGAGGTCGTATGAATCTTTTCAGAACAGCTTACAGATCGAGCATAGGAATTTCTGTAATCCATTACTGAATCGGCTTGATCTCGCAGGAAGACAAAGATATAGAAAATTGTTTACGTTGCATTGTTTACGTCGGCTATGCCACGTGTGGCTGTTGGAGGTACTAACCAACTTACTCGACGTAGGGAGAGTGCGTGTAGGCTCGCCGTTGGCTTGAACTTCTGAATTTCGTAAATAGTATCCACCTGACAAAGGAGAACAGGTAGCACTGAACCCTATTGTCAACATTAATATTCACACACAGCCTTATCCCAGCATGCTATTGGGACAGTACAATGGTATTTATTTTAATTGATGTGAAATTAAACGTACATGTGGTTTGCATAAGGGAATACACAACTGTTGGAAATATGGTTCAGCTACAGCACAGACCGATGGGATTTGGACAGTTAACGTAGATTTTGTTATGGATCATTCCCCTTTTCTGCTTCTAAGGGAGCTATACCCTATTCTCCAGAATTAATCACTGTCTGTCAATCATGACTGCTGAGCTTCCCTTGGGTCCAGACTTCCTGGGGGCAAAAAGGCACCCACACACACACACACATATATATATATATATAACCAGGAGCATGTGGGAGGCAATGAACCCATGCAGTCACCTGACTAACCTCCTGGGGCAGTCGGTAGTCCCGCCCCTTCCTTCACACCAACATAACTTTTGGTTTTCAATAGATGAGTGTAATCAGCCAACTACATCATAATGGTACAGATGTCCATAAACGGTCCATATGTACAAAGCAGGCAGCCCCGATTCTTACCTGGCGTGTCTCGTTCCATGGCCACTTTACTGACCTATAGAACAATATGTGTTTTGGGGGTTATACAAGGGGAAGGGACCTCCTGCCTCTGGTAGGAGGGGAAAAGTACGAACCACTTCCTGTTCATGCATGATGGCCTCTGTCATAGACTGTGAAGGAGAAACAGGTGTATTTATGCTTCTGAACACGCAGGTTTACAGTGATGCCACCTAAAACCGAGAGTTATCAACATTTATGTATGTATGCATTTATGTATTTATCTGTTTGGTAGCACTGGCTAGCCGGTATTGATTTTTTTTCATATTTGTACATCATATTTTAAATATTATCCCACTTGATAATGCAATATTTCAGTTTGTACAAAAAGAAGATGATGAACCGTTTTGGCTTAATATTATGACACTAATATTCTGTTTATCTGAATTAAAAAACTCTACAAAGACACGTTTTTACCTTCCTTTGTTTAATATTGAATTTGACAGAGTACATCTTGTGAAGTGGGAAGTTAGGCAGGTTACATCATAGGCCTAAATTAGTTCAGAATTTGTAACCTAAAGGTCCATGGTCCCAAGGAAAGGTGCTTAGGTTAAATACTCCAGGGTTCTGCTGGTGCGATACAGTGAAAATCATATTGAATAAATACCTGAGGCATCTCCTAGGATCTCGAGCTAGGGATTGCCTCCTGAATGGGTACACCTCAAAAAGAGAACTTCACTTTGATCCAGTCAGAGCAGTTTAGTATAAACAAACCTTTGTTAAACCATTGCAGGATCTGAAATGACAGTCACTCTTTTTAATGTGGGGTGATCAAAACAAACTGTATATTATCTACAAAAAAACTGATTGGTGAAGTGCCAAAATACATAAGGAAGTGCTAGACTTCCTGCAGAAAGCTGCAAGTCCTGGAGCACGCACATGGAGCGATGCAAAAGTGACCATGCAGGTTCTTCTTTTCTTATTTGAAAATATTGTTTAAGATCAGAAAATGGTTTAGCGTTTAATATGGAGCCAAAATCTTAAATGTGAAAAAGGTATTTATTATAATATGTGAGTTTAAACGACCCAATGGCGGCATAATATCAGGTTATGATAACAAAACCGCATTGAAATTCGCAAACTCCGCAGTGGAAAACTCCTCCAGTCACCACAGCCTTGCTGTAGGTAGGCTACCAGCCAAACTCTCTCAGTAGGCTGAGAGGTCCCTTTAGAGGCCAGCGCAGGTGCAGCACCAGGCTGCTGAGTCCCTTCCAGCTGCTGTGCCTCTTTGGTACCCATATATCTTGCACACCTGCCCTTTTTTCCACAGGAAAACCACCTGAGGGCAAGATCTGAAATAGATTCCTTGAGATCTAACACACTGTTCTAAGCCCTATCCTGGCTGTGACTATATCGATTTAAACTTTTGATAAAGAGAAACCGTTTTATAATTAATCTTTAAACTTAACTTTAATAAATAACTACTTTTAATACTTGAATAACAATCTCTATTGATTATTTAGTGAAGATGAGGTAAAGTCACGGGTGCGTGCAGCTGAATGCCTGTACGCACGGTACACACACATGACATTTTCGACTTGTTACCATGTGGCTAATGTGACGTGAGTGTGTGCGTCTGTTTTTCCTCGTTATGTCTGGAACAGAAACATAAAAACGGGACTTAACGATTTTGGGTAAAATATGAATCACAATTTTTTTTTACACACTCAGAAGCACAATACTGTCTCGCGATTCTTGAACAAGATATTTCTCCTTATTGTAATTTGCACTGCGTATCGTCTTTAGTTAGGGTGGGTCTATTTGCACAGCTAGGGCAGGTGTTACGACGTGCAGAGCACGGACCGGGGAAGCAGGCGAAGAGAGCCCTGGATATGAACAAAACGGGATTTATTGTGGACTGACACACTCCAAAAAACACAGCGACGCTATAACACTACTGGGGAAACGAACTGAAACGCGGACTGAATACATTGAACTAATGACAGCAACAAGAAACATCTGATAATCACGGGGAATCCACACGGCACACATGGAAGGAGCAGACGATCGGGTCATGACAGAAGGATGCCTGGAGAGACGTCAAATCAAGGCAAATATTCACACAGAAAGTTGTCTGACTGTAGAATGCAAAGATCAACACCAAACAATGTGAAATCCTGTACATTTCAGGCATTTCAGGTACCAAAAAAAAATCGGTACCGTATCGGTAACTTTAGATAAAAATATATCAGAATCAGTCAAATTTTCAACACTGGTGCACCACTACCAATATGATCATTAATGAAATGGGACTGTCACATCAACTTTGCAGAACAGAAAGGGCACACTCTGGGCTCTGTATCCTGAAACAGGATTTCTTACTTAACCGTATATCTTATCAGGTTTAAGGTAGTTTGGGCTAAATGTAAGTGAACGAAGATAAAGTCCATCTACCTTAAATACGAAAAGTTATCTAGGTAACCAACAAATCACGCTTTGTGATACAGGACCTCCTCTTCCTGTCATGCAGTATAACACAGTCCAGACACAGTTGATTGGGGGTGTGCTTAGCTTGACATAAAATCCCACACGCACCCCTGATAAGATACATCAGGATACGTTACAACACAAAGCGATAAAATAAAATGCATAAGCGCAACATAACACTTCATAGATCAATCATAGTACAATTTTCAGTAACACTTCACTTAAGGCCAGAAAGTAAGGCACTATATAGATACCTTTATAATGCAGTTATAATGGTCAGTATAAGCATTAAGGATGCTTTATAACTGCATTATAAAGGTATCTACTGTACAGTATAGTGCATTATAGATGAGACCTTCATAGAACATTCATAATGCATAATAAACATGGCTATAATGTGTTTTGCCTTTTTATAAATAGGTTTGTCACCATGTTGATAATGCTTTCTGAATGCATTATAATGCATTATGAATGTGTTTATAAATTATTTAAAATGGCCCTAATTAAAGTGTTATCAAATTTTCTTAGTCCAGCATCAAGGGCATACAGAAAGGAAGACTTCAGCTAGCATATGCAACCATTGACTTACTCTGTCTTCATCTGCTATTCTTTAGCTGGTCTCTCTGGATGCACTTTTGCACTTTTTGCATGTCTGTCTTAGATATGGAATAGTGACGTCATGAACGAATCATTCTGATGGACCGGCTCTTTTCAGTGAATCGGTTGAACCGGTTTTCAAATCTAAAATAACTTTTGGTAGATACACACACTGTACAGGCACACATTAACACACAAAATCACACAACGACCTTTTTAAATGTGTATATATTTGCTTTCCGTGGACCCTCCATAGCCATGCTGTCCTCAGTGCCCCTGCAGTGAACTGTGCCGCCACCCATGCCAAACTCGCTAGCATGTCAATTGCCAGAATCAGGAGTTAATAAGCCACAGCCACCATGCAGCTGGGCATGAACACAGTGACAACACAAAGGATTATGGTTACTATATTTTTGCCTTTACAGTTTTATATATGTATGTATTTTATTTTTTGCATCATTACTTAACCGTCATCTGAGCCACTAAAATTACACAGCAGTCATTACGGGTCTGCTTGGGGTTTAAAATTAAAGCTCGACACATTTTTATAATCGTCTCTCACAGAATAGTGCATTGTTTAAGCTCTCCCAGTGAAACGGCAGTCAGTTACAGGTTTCACAGGGCGGTACGAGCAAAAGGGGAAACCTGGATTATATGTGCAAGGTCAATTTCTGGGAGCTGTTATTACCAGGTCAAGTGCAAGTGAATAGAGAACGTGTATCTTTAAACGATTAATGACTTATATATTCTGATTTTACCCATTTTCTTAGTTGTATTCCCGCTTACCTAAATCCACATTATTGTTTTCCACAAATTCAGATGGGAACTCTTTGGTGTAACTGGGATGGTAACAGCTGAAAAACTGGAATGCTGAGCATAAAAGCAAAAAATTTCCCCAAAGTTACTCGAAGGCTCATGTTGAAATAGGTTGTATATTTATTTAACCAGAATTAGAATATTAACCAGTCCTTCCTCTTCTCAGCTCCTGG
Source organism: Isichthys henryi (assembly GCA_026776945.1). Taxonomy (NCBI): domain Eukaryota; kingdom Metazoa; phylum Chordata; class Actinopteri; order Osteoglossiformes; family Mormyridae; genus Isichthys; species Isichthys henryi. Next base: position 2,225,508 of record JAODJX010000007.1, read on the forward strand.
GTCATCCTGGGGTTTCTGGGAAATGTCTCAATGCGCAGGAAAGAACATGGAAACAACTGTTTTGCCCCCGTAAATATCTCAGGTGATCAGAGTGTGGGCCTTGGTCACTTTTGAATGTTGCAACAATTCTTACGATGTCATCATTAAAAAATGTTTTATTCAGTTATAGAATCAAGAATACTTTGAGATCTGAGATGGACGAAAATGGAATCCACCTAATGCGTTCTTTCTGTTGTCTTATCACACTTTGCTCAATTCCATTTGTCTATAACAAAGCTTATAACACTGACCTATAACCAACATTTTGTGCGGAGACTATTTTTAAGGCCCCGTATGATGAACAGTGTCTTTCTTCCTACTCCTGTTACTAAATATTAGTGAACTGTATCCAGCTTTATTTTGTGAAAAGTAACCACATGTTTTACACCTAAGCTCCGCGTGGCTTGTGGTCGTTGAACTGTCTTTTGTTCTCTCCAGTTCCAGTAACTGCAATTCATGAGCGAAATTCTGCTCCGTGTCCTTCAGAAAAAATTCTGCCAAACATGGCAAAAATATTCATCAGATAGAAAATGGCAGAATTGTCACCTACGTCATTTTTAAAAGGCAACTTTTTGCGATATATTTGTTAGTAGCTATTTTCACGTTATGCGTTTTTTAATAAGAAAATTTAGAAAATCATAAAGGCTAAATTTAAGGGAAATGAAAATGACCTCAACCCACGACTCTGAGAGGTCCAGACAAGCACACGCTACATTAAATATCAGAAACACGACTTCTTTTTCTGCAGCCACAGCTGAGTGTGAAGTGCAAATGGATCTGGGTGAGACGGTTGAGGCTTGAGAGGTCCGGTGAGGGGTTGTGTAAGAGACAGGGCATCTGCAGATGTAACTGACTTCCTGTGTTGAGAGGAAATTCACTGCAACACATTGCTGTTGGGAAAACGCAATTATCTGCACGCACAACACTCGATTTTCCACTCTGCAAACCGGATTCTGAACGAACATTTGACCTGTCCTGCTTCTTAGCCTTTCTGCGAAGTAACAGGTGACATGTAATCACTGGTTAAATTTTGCTGAATCATGTACAAGTTCTGATGGACAAGATATTTATCCTGAATTGTTCCAAAACCTGACCATGTAATATTCAACTATGTAAATGGGCAGAATATATGATAATTTCTATATAACTAACAGTATTAATGTCTCACAAATAAATCAGGCCACCTTATCCCATAAATAAAATTACATTGCACCACATTTGCATGCTGGATCAAAGTGATTTGTTTTTTGTTTTTCTTGTGTATCATTACTGAACACTGTAGGTGGTGCATTAGAAGATGACTAATCTGTTTGACTTCAAAGAGTGACAGAGTCTCCCAGTGACTTAAAGCGATGCTGTTATCCATCATATCTCAAATGCACATGAGTTCCGTTTCTTCTATCAATAATTCATTGCTTTCCCAAAAAGTAAACAGAGCTAATATTATAGGAGAAGCTTTCATTGTGACAGTTACAGTATTTTTCATAAACCTTGGACCAGGTGCCAGTGCATCACAGGGCGCACAGACTGTGGGCACTTTAAGAGACACCGGTTCAGCTGGACTGGAAACCCGTGCCGACACGAGCCACACACACACACACACACACACACACAGTGCAGTTGTGAGCTTACAGTGCTAACGACTGAGCCACCAGCCACGGGGTATCATATATTTCGCTTTAGGTTTTATTCTTGATTGGGATTTAGGGTTATCCGGCATTAGTAAAGTAGCTATTTCGGCTTTGGTGATTAGCAACTAAAAAGTCCCCAAAAGAACAAATGTACTACTCAAATGGGACAGGTGTGCAGGCCTGTCTTGTGTGTCGGCCTTGTGCTCTGTGCTCCAGGTCCCATATTGGATATGCAGTATGGATGGATGGATGGATAGGTTTCCTCACCTTTCCATCTTTCCGATCGTAAGTGGTACTATGGGTAGGTAGGAGTCAGGAATGGCGGTATTCCGCATACACTAATTCAGACTTGTATTTGGCCAGTTTTTAAGTCTCTGTAAAGCTGAATGAGAACCGGTTAATCTCCGCCGAAACCATAAGAGAGTTGCCTGCATAGTTGTACCATACTAAGGATAATCGAACACACATCAGGTGATCTGGTTCATTCATAGGCTACTGCATGCATGAATATAGTAGTAGATTTTTTTTGGTTGTAGTTTCAGAAATTATGCAGAAAATCTACTTTCTCCTTTCTGTTACCAAAGGTTACTTTCTATTGAAAACTTATGCCATCTGGTCTGGCCAAGTTGGCTACCACAGCTCACGCCCCAGTGACAAGGTGCCCATAGCTTTCCACAGCTAAAAGGTCAAAGAGCTCCTGGTTAACCCCACCTCCCCTTTCAGGAAAGCCCTCTGTCCATTCTTTTTCACCTTAATCCACATGCCTCTGTTAGGGATCGGGCCCCATAAAAGTCTCACACAGGTTCCTTCATGGGGAACTGAATCTGAAAGAAAGTTTCCTAGTTCCTCTTTTTTTCAGTGTCTCTATGCTGTATTGTACTGTATATACCAATGTGTGTGTGCATGCTAGCTGAAGCCGTGTGTCGGTATGTGCGTGCAAACAGCCTCTCATCTTCAGCAGAACTGACGTGACCAAAGTGGTTTTGACGAGCATCTCCTGTCATACCCCGTTAAACGAGCGAGCCCCTCTCTGCATGGGCGTACCATGCGGCCTGGTCGGGCACGCGGCCCCCGCCATCTTATGCAGGCACCGCCGGCCATCACTCTGCCCTTCCCCGCTACAGGCCGCGCTGCGGCCTCAGACATCATTTCTGGCGATCAAGGGGAACACTGGAGCCTAAGTAAAATAATTGATAATGAGAATGATGTTTAATTATGGTACTTCCCCTTCCTGTCCTGCTCATATCGGACTATTTTTGGAGAACTTCGATTTGGTCGTCTTTTCATAGTTGATTTACTGAGAGGTTGCAGCGGTGTTAATGTAACATACATTACATTTTTAACCGGTACCCATGTTAACACCTTGTATTCTCTATATAGCAGGCTAATGAATGCCTACTCCATGTACTTTACCTCATTGAATTAACCATAACAATAATAATATGTTAAATGTCTTTTCTAGTACAATGTGGTGACCAGTGACTATGTCCCCAGAAAAGATCTTTCTTTATAGAGCTATTTATTGAAAGAGAGAAGTGAAAGTTTTTTTTCTCTCATACTCCACAATGATCCTAACCCCCAATATCCTCAGAGCATGCTTTGATAGCCAGATAGATACTGACCGTTGAGTAGTCTAACAAGTCTCCACACAAAGTTCTCTTATTCCCCAAAAACAGGGGCTTTCCATCCAATGGGATGGCAGCCAAGGCACCTGTCCTGGGGTTGTCTGAGGTGATGGTATTACGTACTGTAGAAGACACCAAACTGCCGATGACAATGCATTTGCTGTTCACCCAGACAGCGGCCTTTCCGCCTTGAGGCAGTGAGCAATATTTTTGAAACTTCAAAGCTACGTCTCAACTTTTGTTAACATTTATTTTGCATGTGCTGTTATGGAATGCATCAAAGCATATTGAATGAGCACGATTTTTTTAAACCTCACATAAAAGTCTAACCAGCCTCGACCATTTGTTACCAATTGATTTCTCACCTTTGAGACATGGAGGGTTGAACGTTAAGACTGGCTTGGTTCTTGTGTTTCAGTTAACTGTGAAGAGGGTTAATGTACATCACTGAGACCTGGAGTTGCACTAGACAAACACATATGTGCTGTAACCAGAGGGTTTAGAAGCTCCATATAGTTTACGGTGATTGACTGCGAAACCAGGAAGCGTATCAAATGGGCACATTGTGAGCTGGCTGAATGACACTTACGGCGGCCGGCTTTGCTTGTGCTCCGTTCAAAAGTATCACTGTGGAAAAATACCTAGTAAAAGGCAACTTTTAGACCGAGCTTCAGTCTGGATTTAATTTGATCTGCGTGCTGCTTAGAAGAAGCACAAAAGAAACACTCTTGCTTGACCCCCTCAAAATCGACAGAATGCGGCTGAGGAGCGTAAAAGCACAGGGTGAAAACACAGCCGGCAAAATGAATGTCATCAGTTTTGCTGGTGTGCAGACGAGCTGTAAGTCATGGCGTGACCGGTGCTCCAGGAGGGCGACTGCGTGGGACGATGTTCGGTAAAATGTAGGGCTGTTAATAGTGAGTGGAGCAATGGCAGTGGTTATTTTACCATTTCCTTATAAAGAGGTCATGCCTCCCTGTAGTGACAGGCTGCGAAGGCCCACTCCATGTCTTTACTGGCCCCCAGTTTTGCAACATGACTGTCCTCTCTTCACAAACCATCGGCTCCCCGTCCCCTGAGCTGACATCTAATCTCCATGAAGATGACGGAATAGTATGAAAGCATGACAGTGTGCAGGATTCCCAGCCTCGAAACAGTCTGGTAAAAAAGAAATAAAGATAGCAATAACAACTGAAATTAAAAAAAAACATCCAACTATTAATGCTCAAAATTAACTCTATCCACCTTTTATCATGAGGCATTAATTGCTTTGAAGTTTAGTTAAGTTGCATAATAGAAAATGCTGAGAAAATGTATATATACACACACACACAAAGTGTATATACAGTATATACATACACATAGTGTGTGTATTTGTGTATATATATATAGGAAAGACAAAGCAACTGAAAAACCTTCTGACATACTGTGCCAAGTGAACTAGGTAAGCCTTCAACATTCAGTGGCAAAAATGTTACGGCAAAACGGGTCTTCTGTGTAAATTCATTCATTAACATGTTTGTAAGTTAATCTGTCTGGTGACTGCTATGTACAGCAACGATGAATAGCACTGATGGTTTCTGCTCTTTATCCTTACATAACAAGGGAATTGTGCTTCTTGGTGCTTGTGCTGTGTTTCCAATGAAAGATTGTATCTGGCCATGGTTACAAATAGAACGGAACAGTAGAATGTGCTGGAATATTTTGCAGTACATTATTAGGCTGTAGCTGCTTATGTGACAGTAAGAGAGGTGTAGTTCAAGATGAATTTTCTATCATGGAGGTATGCGTAGATTGAAAGTCGGGCTAAAGTTTTGCAATGTGACGCAAGTATAAGCCTTCACATCTCATAGAGTCTCAGCTTTGTCTGCATTTTTGCAGCTGATGTTGCCCCCCACCCCCAGTCTGCGGCCTGAAACCTTACATCTTTATTTAGAGCCCAAAATCAGGCAGCTGCTTTTGGTGGAGGTTATTTAACACTGAATTTTCACAATCTGTACATAGCACACATCATTACACTCCACCAATAGGAGGCAGGATGCAGATACAGTACCAGGCGTGAGCTTATGCAGAAATAGCTGAAATTTTCAAACATCAGGAATGATATTTCAAACTGAATTACAGCACAGTGTTGCTTTTACTATTTCGGGGGGTAGACTATTTTCAAATATTTTTATATACACTTTATGTCAAATATATCAAAGGAAAAAGAATATCTGTGCTTGAAGCTCAATGCTGGTATTTCATTCCCATAATCTATAGCATATACTATACTATATGGTCATTTTGTATTCAGCTTAATGAAACAATAGAGAAAATGATTATTAAAATCAGTTGATAATCTAAAGGCAGATTTTAGGAAGTTTAGAAAGATTTCACCCACTTTTTGACTGAATTGCTGAAGAAATAAGCAGAACTGGGAGTTAAGAGGCCTTCAGTGTTTATGATTGCTGAATGGGAAGCAGTGTGTTTCTGTACTCACAGTCTCTTTCCTCGGTGGACCTGTGTGAGTCCACAGTGAAATCTGCTTGCAGAAAACCTGGCATGTCATCCTATAGCTTTTCTATCAGCAGAAAACACTAGTGAATTCTCGCCTTGTATTGATGGGTTTCTTTTACTGAACAGTTCGTAGTAACTGAGATTTTCTATGCATATCGTATCATGAACCCAAAGAAGTCCCATTGGTTCACTTTATTCCACAGAAGAATGGGAGATAAACAGTAAATAGACTAAATGGACTTTGTTAGAATACATCAGGTAATGTAAAGGTATAATCTGTGAGTGAATTTTTTGGGAGAATGTGTGGTATATAACCACATACACAAAGGCTTGGAAACCTTAATCTTATCGTACATAGATGCCTTGAAGCTTTCATCTTATTGGATCTTCTGTTTATTTTTTAGCACAAATCCCACTGTTGGATCTCTTAGGCATCTCACACTTCCTACGTTATAAAAATCATCGTATGTATGTCCTGTGATAAGTTGGCGCCACATCCTGGGTCATTCCAGATGCCTGCTACATAGGACAAGTGGTTACAGAAGCTGGAATGGATGGATGGAAGGAGGAATGGATGGATGGATTTTATGAAAATCTGAGTTCAAGATTTTTATAACATAGGCAGTCTTTAAAAAAATCTTAGAACTATTCAAAAGCAGTAATAATCAGTCACCTTCCTCCTGTGATTAGACTTGCTTCTATAGATATTTTATCATTTCTCAGTTATGAAAAAGGTAGGAAGCTATTTTCGCAGCTTAGAAAAGCTTCAATAGCCGGGGTTGTATGTTTGATCTGTCATGAAATCAACATTTTTCTTTCCTAAAATGAGCCATTATACGGAATAAAGAATTAATGGAGCAAAGAGGACGTGCGGCTGTTAGCAGGAGTACCAGACTGCGAGTGTCGCGCAGTTTCGCCCGCCCATCTATGCACCTGCTAGCAGAAACGCCTAGACCGCTGCAGCAGGGCGCCTGAGCACGCAGAAGCACGCTAGAGGTTAAAAATGGAAGTGGGGGGCTATGCTCTAGGGACTAGGGCACACTGATGACAAAACGTCAACAATACAACAGCGAGGTTTCCATGTTTGAAATGCAGACATTACATGAACATCTCTGTAGAACAGATGAAGGACCACGCACTGAACATTTACATAGTGAAGGAGGCCTACGACTGAGAAAAAAACAATGCAAAACGATTTTTAGCGAAGTAGAATGGATGTACTGCAGGTTAGTGGGTGTCATTTGTTCATTTTTTACTCATTTTTCTTTTATTATTTATGATTTGACGTTATGATTTTGCTGTCATGTATGTAGTCTGCATCCAGAGTAAATTTCGGAAGCGCCTTCATGTATTTGTGAGTCTCTGTGTCATGTATACCGTATGAATATGGTTCATTTCTGATTCATTTCCCAGTTTGAATGTGCGTGTGGCTACAGTGTGCTAGCATCTGCGCATGCATTACGCCGTCAGAACCATTCTGGTACACAGGCAGAGGTGACGGGCCATATTGCTACTCTCTAACTTTGCTGTAATTTTGGCCTTTTGCCCTCCCCTCACACTGGCTTGGTGACCCATTCGTCGCGTTTCGCCCCACCTCTTTTTTTGTGTGTCTTCCATTACAACACCACTGAAGTTTTTGTGTAAAAGTGTCTGCCCCTGCCACCGACTGCTGACATGCAAAACGGCAAGTTCAAAGGAAACGGTGCTATCTTGCTATCTAATCTCCAGAGCCGTCTTTCAACAGAGAGTTAAAAGAATTCTCATGTAGCTATCAATAAAGAGGCCTATAAGCGGTGTAAATGCATATCATTCTCATTTGTTTCATTGACTGTCTCTCTGCAAACTCTTTTGTCAGTGACTACTGTAAAATTTCAAGCAGAAAATTCTGTTTGAGATTTAAAACTGTAGAATTTTTTTTTAGAATTTCTAATGACCAAAACAGTTTAGGAACTATATTAACAGAATATTGGCTAAGTAATAACATTATTACTGAAATCCTGTAATGTCAGAGGAAAATATATACACAAAAAATATGGCAGCAGATATGAAAATTCATGTAAATAATATAAAAATTCTCATATTTTCAATCTCAGTATCAATTTTCCAGTTCATTCAGTAAAACGTCATACATTGACACCAGTGTTTCGGTTTCATACATCACTGTTAAAAACCAGCACTTACTGGGTAATCGGTAAATTTTTATAAATAAATACAGAATAAAGGGTAGACTAGGGTCAACTCATCTGGCTATTTATTTAGCATGGAATATATCCCACCTGATCCACATTGCTGTCACTTCCTCAAAATAATGTCACAGTGCTAGACTTTGATTAAAAAAGGAACAAGTGTGTGTTTCTTTACTTCCCTTTTAGTTCACAATACCTATATGTTTTTAGAAATCGTCAAAACATTATAATGAACGTCCCACAATGAAACATCTGAAGTTAGAAGCACTATTAATTTACTTATCACGAATTAAAACTATTATTCATATATAATCCGTCCATCCATCCATCATCCACTACTTATCCAACAATACGATGTATAATATGTGTCTGGAGTCATTACATGTACGTACACAGATAGGTGTGTCATTTTGTTAAATAATGTTTGTAATGATTGTTAGAATATCTAAGCCAAAGTGAAATTAAACTGTAAAAAAGCCACAGTTTGGTCTGAATTTTTTTTTATATCTTTGGTTATGATTAAAGGACTGAATACTTTTACATTCCAACTAATAGAAAAGGAGAAAAAAAAACTCCAGAAAAAAAACTGACAGAGGATCACCCTGTGATTGGCTGCTGTCTATTGGTCCTTGATGACTCAATTCTGATAGACAAATCACCAACTATCAGGAACTTTACTGTAAAAAGAACTAATAGGGTAAGAGGATCGTCTCCCACAGATATTGTATTAATAATTAAAGTGGCCTCACCTGAAAAAAACTGGCAATACAGTAATTGCCCCTGTTCAGCGGTGCACATTGCAACTCCGTAGAAAGTGGTGAAAAAAGATTTTGAGGTTCGTTTCTTGGTTATGCAATGGCCTCAGCAAAGTTTTAAAAGACCAAAGGAGAGTGCGGAGTATCAGGCCGAAAAGTCTTCATGCTGCATGCATACAGAATGGAGGGGTACCTCATTCCACCTGTGAGTATTTCTGCTTTACTCTGCCTTTGCCTCCGTGGCCTTCCATAAGTGCTGCTTTTCATCATTCCAGTGACATTTCCAGTGACTTTATAGGATACTCTTTCTAATTATTACAAGTTAGTCACTGGCAGTGCCAGCAGCCTGTTTTTAGGGAAATATTGAGAAATGTTTACAAGCATGTAGATATTTTTTATTTTATTTTATTTTGCTCTAAGATTGTTATGTTTTTGTTTAATCATACCAAAGTAAACAGTCGGAGGAAAACGTAGATTGTATGTGAAAATACGCTTGATGGCAAGTTTCTTAAATGTGTCTATCTAATATAAGTACTGGTAAATGGTCTTTGTGTGTGTAATGTAGGGTCATAATCCCACGAATGATTTTTGTCTGATTTTCTGAAAGCCACCTGAAGAAATCATGCATTATGATGCTGATATATTTCGACAGCCTGTAGAATATTACCCGTACTTCAACAGCGATGGGGAGAGCCCTGCCGGTGAGTAACACGGGATATATGTTTTCCTATATTATACATTATTAAATTATATGTCATTATATATTTTCCAGTTTGATTATATTATTGTGATGGTTCTATGCAAATATTTAGCTACGGAGTTTTCCCCCCCTCTTCATTTCTGAAAAAAATTGAGGCTTATAAACCATTACAACCCAACTGTATCCAGTCTAAAAATATTAGTATTTATATTTCAAATTATTTTTACGTTCAGAACTGGCAGATCGAGATGAGCACATATGCAGTAGATTATGGATTGTTTAAGCAGCCAAGTGAAAAACAACAGCAAGTGGTTTAATGAAAAAAAAGCACAAAGTCAAGTGAACTGTACCGATATAATCACTCTGTATAAAGCGTAAAGAAAGGAAACAGATGCTATTATACCAACCCTGTCAATGACAGTTGGGTCTGACTGCACTTCAGTCCCCAGGGATAAAACCAAATAGATACTTTTATCGTTTAATGTCTCTCCCTTTTAAAAATAGTTTATAATGTGTATGTGTGTGTGTGTGTGTGTGTGTGTGTGTGTGTATATGCCGTGTATATATATATATATATAAAACACATGCTATTTTTTTTGTAAAATCTTAATTATAAAGAGACTAAATTTAGCTATGGAAGTCCTGAGTAACAGCTTCCATAAGTGAAACAAAATGCAAGCCACTTATTTTCCACAGTAGAGCAAAGTGGTATTGCACTTTTTTTCTCTGTGGTCAGCCTTTTGCTTAAGTACGAGAGATAACCTTTGTTCTTCCTTTAGTTTTTTTTATATGTATGATAATTGTAACAGTTTTCAAATAGCTTTACCTTTTTATGGATGCAGTTGTTGTTAAAGTGGTTGTTTCCAGACTTAAAAATCCCCAGAAGATTTAAAAAAAGAAAAAAAAAAACAGTATTCATTAGGAATTGTCAGAAGTTGCCAAAACCCAAAAGTTATGTAGTTAATGCTGGTATTGTTGTGTTATTTCTCTTTGTTTTGCACTTCTTTGTTGAAATTTGGTTATTAGCTGATTAATTCAACAAAGACTGGCCTTCTTTGTTGATGTGGTGTGGTGGTCAGTGCAACAGTAATGGTGCAAACAGCTTTATTTTCACATCAGCAAAAACAGCGCAGGAAATACTGGTGTGAACACAGTTTCTTAACTCTGTGGTCGAAAAGAGCAAATGGTTGAACAGAACTGAACAGGCACAGCTACAGAAACTATGCTTGTGGACCGAATAATTTACAAAGAAAACATAACGGCAGGATAAACCTCACATTGACACAGACAGTGGGACTTAGAATAAGTCCAAAATTTTTCGATTTTTCAATTTGCAATTTTGTACTAAAATAAGACTTTAAAAATCTAGCATGTTCCTCCTCTCTCATCCTTCCAGATCATACATGGGACTACCACCCCCATCATGTTTACTCTAACGAGTGTGAGAACATTCAAGAGAACCAGCTGGCAGAGTTGCAGAGTGTCCCCCCCCAGCACATCTCTGGCCTGCATCGGGCCGGGGAACCTGAGTCTATCTATGCCCTGGATCCCACTCTCGGGTCTCATCACCTGGCTATCGCGCCGCCGGTCAGTCCTCTTCCTGTTTACCTGACTGTTGCCTTCTGATTGGTTTGTTCTTGAAAATATAAGGAATGAGCCAACCTTTGTGTGACAATATACTCCTCATAGCACAGTGGTGACAAGGTTGACAAGATGTTACAGTGAGTTCAGTGGTCTAACGTTGCTTTGTAGCTCACAGCTTGTGTAACATTAGATAGACATCCTTTGTTATTTACCAGCTAGCAAAGCGTAAGTCATAGCCTCAGATCTTCAGGCGCTCTGCCACCTGCTGGTCCTGGGACAGCAATTATTAGCTGAATTTGCCTGTCTAAGAAACTGTGAGTGAAATGAATGCACAGCAGCGTTTCTGCACAGTGCGAGGCGCCACCATTGCTCTCTGCAGTTTCCCTCTCTCATCATGACAGTGGATTCTTTTGATGACTATTAGAATATTTTCACTCCAGCATTTCCTGTATGCAAGCTCAAGGAGAAGCCACTATTTATAAAAGAAGAAGCAGGCAGAAACACAGGCAGTCCAGTAGGCCTCCTTACCAGTTTCTCAATATTTTGAGAATTACAAGTAGCCCATTTAAACTTGGAAAATTTACTCGCATGTAAAAATTTTTTTTTCTTGTCCTTTGCCTGATCTTGGCCTTGAGACAACTTTTTTTTGGGGACGGTAAGTGCCTCAGTGGGCTAAGTCTCTTTGAGTCTGGCCTCGGGGCCCTTGAACAAGGCCCTTAACTCCAGCTGCCTGCAACTCCAGGAGCACCGCACATTGGCTGAACCTACGCTGTGACCCCCCCCCCAAGCCATGGGCAGATAGACAGGGCAGGCGAAGAGACGCATTCCAATGTACCTGTGCAAATGGGAAATAAAGGATTTATCATTTTCTCACTAATGCTCTAAAAATTTGCGGAGAAACACCACAACAAGGATGACTACATTTCTGACAGAGAAAGAGGTGGCAAGTGTGTACTTTGTAATGAAATGCAACAAAGCAGAGCAGGCAGGAGAGGATGGTCACAGATAAGAGACAGTTGCAGGCTGCTTTTCACTCTGTCTATTGCACAACGATGCTCTTTCCTGCTTGAGGACCAACAGTATCGTGATGGTTTTCTCGGTTCAGAATAGTGTCGACTCATTAACCGCTAGTCTGTGGATTTACTTTGTTTACCCAATTCAACTGCTCTTTATTGGGACATACGGTCCTGGGTGATGTGGAGAGGCGGGATGTTTGCTTCGGGTGGTGATAGGAAAGACAATGAGAAGCAGACAGAAGAATTACCTGTAAAAACCTTGATCGCTACCGGGTACCAGTCCGAGTTACTGAGGGCCGCCGTTTGTCTATTGTCTTTGGGGAGTTTGACCAGAAAAGCAAAAACATGCTCTATATAATGCAATGTCTGGGAAAATGTCAAAGCGAGAGTATTTAAACACTTTATTTTCGAAAGAAGGTATCACTTTATTTAAAGATGGACTTTTAATAATGAAAGAGGAGCAAGTGAAAATGTTAATGATTTTTTAAAACGTATACTGTTAACCAGAATGTTTTGTAATGTGTCTTCTTGCCAGAGCAGACATGGATAGCAACAGACGCACTTCCTCTTTCAGTTTAAAGTTTGCCTGTGGTGTCTTAAGTCACAGCTATCTTTCAGAGCTGACTTTATTTTTTTTTTGATGTCATCGCTGAAACCTCTCCCTGTGCATTAGAACTGTGTACGACTGGTTGCTGAATTAGAAATTATGTTTCATGGTTCATCTCTGGCAGCACGTGTCTTGGGAACTATGCTTTTAAAGACGCAAAGAAGGTAGAATTGGATCCCTATGTTGACCCCGGTCACTATTTCCTCCTCAGATGCAGTACTACTCCCGCAACGCCTACTTTCCACATCCCTCCCCAGCCCAGCGCAGCACAGATGAAGAGGACCCAGGTGGCCGAAGCCCCCCCTTCGAGGTATCGGATGGAGAAGGGGACATCGGGGATCGCATGCCGTGTCCCCCTGGGGGGGAAGCAGGTGAGTGGCGTTGGTGGGCCAGTTTTTTTACCCGCCTTAGTTCGGCTACGTATCCCAAATTCACACAATCCCAGACATGACCTGCAGCAAAACGTGACATAAAAATGAGCAAGGAGAATCCCCCAAAACATGAATGAAGGCCTCACCTTTTAATGTCAGAGTGAAAATTTAAAACAAAAAAAGGTGGTATTTCAAAATGGCAGACAGGAAGACAAATAATAAAGATTGGTGCAGTAATAAAGAATATTTTCTATGTGAAATCACCCTGTTTATATGGTGTATAGTGCTGGTTTAGCCTCACTAAATATCCTTTTTAAGTCCCAGATGAAAACTGGCAGAAAGTAAGCAGCTAGTAGTTGGGAATGTTTCTGACAATTATTACACATTAGGCTTTGAGAAAGTTGCATGCACACCATTTATTCACTTTCAGTTTCCCAGCAGTTACGCTGGTCCTGGGCGTTCTCTACAAGTATAAGCAAGTTATGGGACCAAAACCTCAGAAACCAACTCTGAGCCGATTTTAAAAGAATGAAACTGTTTGTTTGCTGATTTTCCGTGCGGTTACGGCAAAGTCACTGTCAGCCATTATGGATTGTGAGCAGGCAGTGGCCAGGACTGAATGTGCATAGCTATGATACAGCTGAACTGTAATACTGCCCTATCAATGTGCTCCCTGCTGCTAACGAAAGCCACCCCCTCCCCCCAATATTTAGTATTGATACTCTATAATACTGTAATACTCCAAATAATGGCAAAACTCTCATAACAAATTGTGAAATTTCCCCAATTAGTATTCAGTTTCACTTGCAGAAACTTTTATATGTACAGATTATTAAAGGATTACGATTTTCTTTGTAATATTATTACGTAAACATTAATAACGTGACCAGGCTCAACACAGTTTGAGCAACAACAACTTCAAACAACTGGTAATGGTGTCCCATGCATATCACACAAATACGACGTTATAAAAATGTTATTTTAGCCATCCAGCTTCATGCCCAAAGTGGGTATATTGGGATCTGTTGAGATTTAGGGGGCACTCGAGAGGTAACGGCTGACAAGGGCATGTGTCTCTCACAGGCAACAAGAAGAAGATTCGCCTGTACCAGTTCCTGCTGGATTTGCTCCGCAATGGAGACATGAAGGAGAGCATCTGGTGGGTAGACAAGGATAAAGGCACTTTTCAGTTCTCTTCCAAGCACAAGGAGGTGCTGGCCAACCGCTGGGGTATTCAGAAGGGGAACCGCAAGAAGATGACGTACCAAAAGATGGCCCGAGCTCTTCGGAACTATGGCAAGACGGGAGAGGTTAAGAAGATTAAGAAGAAGCTTACATACCAGTTCAGTGGAGAGGTTCTGGGGAAAGTGACCATAGAAAAGAAAATATTCCCACACTTATAGGGCAAGGAGAGAAATACACTGTTTTACTCTTCATATGGTATGACTTTTATATACACAGATTGAACAGACACCTAAAAACTTACTTTAGGTTCCAATACGGTCTTCATGGGGTTTTTCAAATGTCATTTCTGTGCAGGAATACAAAGCAAATAAGTACTAATATGTTTTATTTTACTTTATTTACTACAGTTCATATGAATTAAGTGTGTTAAATAGATGTTGCAGCTTTGTTTTCGGTACTGATTTTGCATTAAGTAATAGTTTTCATGATATCGGTATGCGATGTATGCAGTGTAAATAGTTTAGACCTTATTGTGAAAATGCAAAAGGGGAAGCGAATGTACATGACACAGTCTCGCACAGCAGTCAGTGGAAATCAGCAGCTTCCCACAGCCTCAGTTCATTACCAGCAGTGCCATATATAACATACAAAATGGCACTGAATCCCAGATGCTTCGGGCCTCGAGGCCATGTGATGAACCTGTGTTCTTTTTAAATGCTCATCAGTTATGTCTACCTTATCAGACAGACTAAAATGGACTGCTTTTTGTATTTAAAAAAATGTGTATATAGTATGGTCATTGAAAAACTTTAAATTGTGAGATACAGACAGATTTCTCAGTGAGTGCTTGGCACATTGGTGTGTAGCAAAGATAATATACATGAAAGCAGCTGTCTGAAGCTGATAAATACACGTGTCATGAAAGGTACATGTTTAAGGACACAAATAATTTCAGATCATTTGAGTAGCATAGCTTTTTATTTTGAATTGAATCACAGTGTATTCTGTCTTTTAAATAAATTATTTATTATATAAAAATCACTTTGATTATGCTGTTGATGTTAGAGGTATTAATGGTAATAAAGTCATATGCAATTTTCATATCAAATATTCCTAAATGAAAGAATATTTTGTTATACATCAAGGAACTTTTATATTAAGAATTATTATTTTTCTAATTTACATATATACAGTACCAGTACCAAAAGTTTGGACAAACCTACCCATAGGAAGGTTAATTGGTACTATTCTCTACATTTTACAATAACTATATAGACATCAATACTGTTAAATAACATATATGGAATTATGCACTAACCACAAAAATATTAAACAAAAAAATAATAATTCTTGGGTGGGGCAGCTCTGTGGGTTGGGACTCAGAAGGTTGTCGGTTCAAATCCAATGGTCAGCAGTGTGATCCCACCCTCGGGCCCTTGAGCAAGGCCCTTAATCCTAATAGTTCCAGGGACTGGCTGGCCCTACTGTCTCTTATATGTCAGTTTCATGACGTAGCGTCCTGGGATGCTTTTTCAGCTGAGCACTCATTGACCACTTTTTCCTTCACTCTCTGGTCAAACTCCTCCAAAACCATTTCTGCTGTGTTTAGGTCAGGTGGCTGGGTCATGTGATACTGTACAACACTATCACTCTCCTTTATAGGTGGCTTGGCGTGTCCAAGCCATTGGCTAGTACGATATAGCACAAATTACAATACAAAACTTCTATATTAAGCATGTCCAATTATGAACTTAACTGCATTCAATTTTAAAAAGAAATTGTTTTGCGGTACATATGCTTACATAGGGCACACAATAACGGACTACCACAAGAGGGCCTCAGTTGTATTCCAACTGCACAAAGAATAGTTAGAACATAACTTCCATCCATCCATCCATTCATTTTCCTAACCGTAACCGGAACCCCAAACGAGGAAGGGAACAACCCAGGATGGGGGGCCAGCCCATCGCAGGGCACACTCACACACCATCCACTCACACATTCACACCTATGGGCAATTTAGCAACTCCAATTAGCCTCAGCATGTTTTTGGACTGTGGGGGGAAACTGGAGCACCCGGAGGAAATCCCACGACGAAATGGGGAGAACATGCAAACTCTGCAAACATGTGACCAAGGCGGAGACTTGAACCCGGGTTCCAGAAGTGTGAGGCAACAGTGCTAACCACTGCACCACCATGCCACCCCAGAACATGACTTATTAAATGCAAAGTTTTCTCCCAAATTTAGCTTGCCTTGTGGTGAAAGGTCTGTAGCAAGTCATCAAAAATAAATGGCAACGCTGAGTGTGGTTTTAGCAAAGCATGTCACAAGATATCTGGGTGTCAAGGGGCGACAACAGCAAGTTGCACCACAGTGTCACTCATGTCACTCCTGAGTTTTACTTGTTTCAAAGCCACAGGTGGGTGGGTTATGTGTTGAGATATTGCAAATTGTCACTTTAACAATTAAGTCAAGGTAAGTTTTTCGTTTCTCTTAGTACTAACAAGCAATTAAACCCATAAAATTTCAGCAATGATTTTTCCATTTTCCTTAAGGTTCTAGTACAAGTGGAAGGTCTACAGGACAATAAATTTATTTAATCCTACATTTAACAGCATATATTCTATATGTTTAAATTTAAATGTAATATAGCTGTTTCTATAGTTATATGGTTATGCCTTAATAATTTGTGACCAATATAATCTGCAATGCGGCACGGTGGTGCAGTGGTTAGCATGGTGGTGCAGTGGTTAGCACTGTTGCCTCACACCTCTGGGACCCGGGTTCGAGTCTC
>JAODJX010000007.1:2245075-2269695 GCA_026776945.1 Isichthys henryi
ATATTTTCTTTTTTTTTTTTTATTTTTCTAACTATGACTTTTAAATTATTATTAAAGTAAATCTCTGACTAGAGTTTAATGCAGCCGGCTTTGAGCTGGATTTAAAAACAAGAGTAGGACACAGGTTGTTTGAATCTTTATCCCCATATCAGATGCCTGCTGGATTAAATAAGAACTTGAAGAACCTGAAGTGACAATTGACCCTGTTTAGAACATGCCACCGCGCCGCTGTGTCGCTTTAATTTCCTGTCAGGTTGCCACCTCTATGCCAAACTATCACTTCCACATATCACAGTTTAGCCTTCATTACAGCATGAAACTCTCCTAATTCCCTAGAACAGCCCTTCGTTTATATATAGCCTATTGTAAAATTAAACGGGAACTGTGGCGCATCTAGAACAAATTATAAAATGTACAACACAGTGTGCATGTACATCTCTCAAAAGATATATAACATCATGTTTAGAGCAGATTATAGACACCTAGAGCAGTGCTTCCCAATCCGGCCTCCAGGGGCCCCGGACTCACACTGTGTCACACGTGTCAGTCCACGTTTCAGCTCACTCCCGGCTCCCGATATGGACTGTCTGGCGAGCTCCAAGCACAGCGTTGAGAAAAACTGACCTAGACGAAGCTACAGTAGGTGCTGGTGGAAGCTCTACCCAGAAATATCATTCTTTCAATTCCTACTGTATAACTGAAATAGAGGGCAGCTAATCCCCCGCCATTACCTGACCATACTAAATGTGCACACAGCAGGTGTTCATTGGTGGCTTTGAACATGTGCTATACTTAGACATAAAAAGGCGCATAGTGTCAAATTGCATCCATGGTATTGACATTAAGTCATATACAAAAAACAAGGAGGGGACAATGTAAAAAATACATATACTGTATAAGAACACACTCTCGCACATGTAGGTATATAATATCCGCGAATGAATTTGTTCATTCGGTTTGTCTCGTTTACGGATCTCCTTTGCAGAGACCTCAGAGGATAAAGCAAGCTGCCCAGCCACAGCTGCATCAGCTTCTACCCCAGCTGACACAGCAGGAGATGCCCAGCATGATGGCACAGATGCTGATGGTCAGGTTCCTCTTAGCAGACACTCTATGGCTGCAGTTATATGTCTCTCTGTTTTAGCTGGTCACTGGATATTTACTGAAACACTGTCCAGGTTAAATGTTTCGATTAATGAGAGCACCAGGCTTTTTCTTAGTGGCGCCTGAAACGAGTTTTCAGAAGTGATGCACTCTGCCGTAAGCATGTACTGTAGTGTGATTTAAGGTGAAATCTTCAGTATACTGTATGTTCAACACCACTAGCCACCTTGAGGCTGCTTATGGTACTACAGCATACAATTCAATGCGACCAACACACACTCATCCATCCATCCATCCATCCATCCATCCATCCATTTTGTGAAACCGCTTGTCCTATTCAGGGTTGCGGGGGTCTGGTGCATATCCCAGAGGCTACGGGCGCAAGGCTGGGAACAACCCAGGATGGGGCGCCAACCCATCACACTCACACACCAGTTACACACACATGCACACCTACGGGCAATTTTGTAACTCCAATTAACCTCAGCATGTTTTTGGACTGTGGGGAGAAACCAAATAAAATTATGATATTATTTATATTGAAACATGATTCACCACATAATTCAAAGTGGTTTAAGAATCGGTAAAGTATCTGTAAATGTGTGCATTGCATTATTACATGTACAGAGCATTCAGGTGACTTCATGCATCCTTTACAGGTTTGCCGGAAAGTCACCATCCGGATACAAGGCAGGACCTGACTGGACTTTTCATAGAGAAGCCCGTGAGTGGAGAGGTCACCGTGGGTGAGTGATGGGCTCCATACCTAGTGGACACACATTCTTCAGCCCTCAGATCTACTGAAAGATCTGATCCAGAAACATTACGTGTTAATGACTATCAAAGCTTGGAATGATTATAGCTTAATTTAGTTTAAGTAATTCATTAGTATTCCATAAATTTAGAAAATAACAAACTGGTTATTTTGTGATCTGGAATTGCAACATGCTAAATGATACTACAGCTGATAATGTCTGCATCAATGGTTAAAAAAACTCATGGCAACAGTTTCATGATATTTTTTAATGTAAAGATCTCATTAACAGTGAAGTAAAGTGGCTGAGAATACTATGCTTTGGAATGAATACAGTGCTGCAGTTTTGATAGCCATAGAGAGATGATGGACAATTTACCAATACGCAGATAATTAGACCTGCCATAGCATGGTCTGTCATGCTCTTCTAACTTCCAAACCTGCTTAAGTCCATCCATCCATCCATTTTCCAAACCACTTATCCTTCTGGGTCGCGGGGGGTCCGGAGCCTATCCCGGAAGCTATGGGCACGAGGCAGGGAACAACCCAGGATGGGGGGGCAGCCCATCACAGGGCACACTCACACACCATTCACTCACACATGCACGCCTACAGTATGGGCAATTCAGTAACCCTGCTTAAGTCGTTTCCCCGTAAATCCAATGGCATTAAGTTTAGAACATCAAAACCTCTACAGAATATTTTTTTCTCACATATTGTGATGGGCAGGAGAGAACATCACCTTCATATCCAAGGTGAGCACTGTCAACCTGCTGAAAAAGCCCACTGTCCGCTGGTTCAAGGGAAAGTGGATGGACCTGGCCAGCAAAGCTGGAAAACACCTGCAGCTGAAGGAGACGTACGATCGTAACACCAAGGTCCGTGCCAGGCTAAAATCGGGGCTGCATGAAAATCGGGGTGAAAGTATTTCAGTGGGTATAATTCAATGCAATGTTAAAACGTTAAACTTATAATACTTAAGCATATCACTCAGTTTCAGAGGAAGATTAAGTTGTGCATTGCAGATATTCACCTTCGAAATGCAAATCATTGGAGCCAAGCCCAACTATTCTGGAGCGTATCGATGTGAAGTGTCCTCCAGGGACAAGTTTGACAGCTGCAATTTTGATCTTGTTGTGCATGGTGAGCATCTTCTTAAATGGCTATGATATGGTGGCCAAAAATATTCAAGTCTGTGTGGAATACAGTTACAATACAATTAATTATGCACAATTACTACTTAGCATCAGCTTTCGATGACAAATCCTCTGCAACAAGACTAGAAACACATTTTACCTTTCATTGTAGCTTTAATGTCGCATAAAACGCAGTAGAATTTATTTTAAACTAATGGTTTTCAACATGAACCCACAGAGGCAAGAGCAACTGAAGAGTTTGACATCCGTGCAGCCTTTAGACGCACGTAAGTTCTGCTCTAGAGTTGCTTGACACGTACTGGCCTACCTAGGCAGAACAGACAAGAACGAGGAGGTGGAGAGAGGACTAGGATGTCGAAATAGGTAGAGAGGCCACATTCATTCTTGCAAGAAGAGAACTGGGCACCACTATTACTAACATTCTGGAAATGCTAATTCACCAGGAGCACAGCTTCAGGACAAAAGAAGAGTGGAACTGCAGGAAGGTAGTAAAGGGTTTGCAGCAACAGCGGGGCCATATTCAGAATGAGGAGGCTTAGTAAAAACATTCAGAATGAGAACTAAGTAGTGCTTCGAGTGTTCTCCCATCTGATGCACCTTCAGCAGGGTGAAAATGGCCCCCGCCTCCAGAGGTTTTGAAAACACAACTGCCACAATGGAGCTGGATAGAAAAAGTAGATGTTTTGCACATGGGCACAACTGCCAGAACTTTGCAATTCAGCTGAAAGTGAGTGACTGCAAGCAGATTAAAAAGTATCAGGCCACTGAACTATAGCAGTAGCATGTTAGCATGATGTTTTACTACACTTTTCAAGCACAACTGCAGAAAACAAATGATTGTAGACGGACGTTGCCACCTGAAGGACACCTAGCCTCCACACTGGATGTTGTGTTTGATCAAAGCCAAGGAGCCTGTTCTGCAAAATATACATCACCTGGAGGAATGTGGTTTGGTTCCTGGGCAGCAGTGAATTGTTCTACCTGCCCTGGCATGCAAGCTTGGCATGAAATAGACCTGTCTGCCATGACGAGAGTGATTTCCCATGAGCTGTCGCAAGACATTGTCCACAAGCTTCCGAAAAGACAACAGGCACTTGCATTAGTCACAGCAGACATGGCAGAGTTTGGTTTGGACTAAAGGAAGCTTCCTTGCATTACTTTGACAAAGTGCTCTGTCTTGTGAAGCCCCATGAAATTTGAGATCTTTGGTATATTATAAGCTTCAATCTTTCATATATGATTTCTGAAGATCTGAAATGTACATTATGTGAGGGAATGTACATCGAGGTGTGTGTGTATGACAACATTTGGAGTGTGTCACTTGTCACATTTTAAACTTTACTATTCGTTTGCTCGGGATTAAAGCCAGTGTTCAAGTTGACAGTTGCTTTACAAACTTGTCAGAGTATTAATACATTTTTGGACCTTTACTACATGTGTGAATGACAGACATTTGGACAGTAGGATGCGAGATGGAGTACTGGATGGTAGGATCTTTTCCATGTTGCTTGAGACAGACTGTTGCAGAGTAATACCATGATCTTCAATGAGGTAATCTTTTGGACAGGGGGATCCTCAGTGTCCCATGTGAGACGGTCTGTTGGACACTATGATCCTGACTGCCCAGTGTGAGATTATACGTGGGACAGGGGGATCTTCAGTGTTCCATGTGAGACGGT
This sequence comes from Isichthys henryi, assembly GCA_026776945.1. Lineage (NCBI taxonomy): Eukaryota > Metazoa > Chordata > Actinopteri > Osteoglossiformes > Mormyridae > Isichthys > Isichthys henryi. Next base: position 2,249,770 of record JAODJX010000007.1, read on the forward strand.
CTGTTAGACACTATGATCCTGACTGCCCAGTGTGAGATTATACGTGGGACAGGGGGATCTTCAGTGTCCCATGTGAGACGGTCTGTTAGACACTATGATCCTGACTGCCCAGTGGGAGATTATACGTGGGACAGGGGGATCTTCAGTGTCCCATGTGAGACCGTCTGTTGGACACTATGATCCTGACTGCCCAGTGTGAGATTATACGTGGGACAGGGGGATCTTCAGTGTTCCACGTGAGACGGTCTGTTGGACACTATGATCCTGACTGCCCAGTGTGAGATTATACGTGGGACAGGGGGATCTTCAGTGTCCCACGTGAGACGGTCTGTTGGACACTAAGATCCTGACTGCCCAGTGTGAGATTATACGTGGGACAGTATAATCTTGATTATCCTGCGTGAGAATCATGATGTGAACTTGAACAGGGGACAGTTAATCTTTACTTTCAATCCACTCCCTGCTCTCTGTGCTTTGCTGCTCTTTTCTGGGGGAGGGGGGAGGGGCTGACATCATGTTGGCTTTGTTGTCTCCCTGCAGTAGCATTGATGGTGGTGAAGAAGCTGGGGAGCTGGACTTCAGCGCTTTGCTAAAGAAGAGGTGAGGTGACCAAAATACGACCAAAGACTGAACTGATCTTCCAACCAATTACCTAGTCCAGGGTTGTGGTTGTGCCATCAACAGCCATTAGATATTCCCGTGATTATGGAGAGGGCTGTAAACAAAGAAAATGTGAGCTGGCTTGAGATGGATTATCAAGTGCTGAACTTCATTTAGATACGTCCTCACTTGGGATCCAGCCACATGAGTGTTTACTACCAACAGCAAGCTGGTTCTTATTTTTAGATGAAATTATCTGCCGATTAGGGCTGTATCAAGGCGAGAATAATATGGAAGCATTTTCATATTCTGAAGGGGAAGATTTGTTTGGGATGTTTCTGCTTCCACAAAGTTTCCCTGTTCGATCTGCTGTTTTTAGTCATAATGTGAAGATACAACCCATACAAGTCCGAATTTCCCAGGTCTGTCACCACGGCTACCGCTCCTCACGTATCGAATACCACACATCATAACATTTTAACGTTAACGGAAAGAAAATGTGGAGAATTCTAAAACCAACAAGTCCAGACATGACTTTAATATCTGCCACCTGAGACTCCTGGATGACACTAAACAACAAAGGCTTTCTTGGGTTTATCTCTTATGCAGTATTTCAGTAGAGAGGGAAGATGCCTGTAGCAGTTTAAACTCTGCAGTAAAATGCAAATAAAGACAGCTAATATGCTTCTGTGTTTTCTGTGATACTGGATCTTCTGAATGTTGGACCTCGCCTGGCAGGGAGTAAGTTCCTATTGAGTGGACCCACGCAGATTAAAATGCACGGAGAGATTTGGTTCTGTTTCACCCCTTAACTGGCAAACCTGCACAGATTAGCCTGCGGTCGCATGTAGCTTGCATTGATATCAGCCTGCAGCCGTATGTAACCTGTAGTGGCATCAGCCTGCAGTCACATGTAGAGTCAGCCCTCAGCTGATCTCACTGTATTTTTCTCTGAGAAAAGCATGTCTATATTTACAGCGAGTGTATCTGGTGTGGCAGCAACTTCACTGATTTCTCCTGCTCCAGCAAGCTTGAGCTGCAATCAATAACAGAATTAATCCTTTTTCTACTACTTGTGATTTTTCTTTTGGTTGTTTTGTACGATTTATCATTTGAAGTGATGATTTAGCCTGAAAATGCGTTAGAGAAGGTACTGCTTCTGTTTTCCATTGTGATGGAGGATTTTCAGAATACGAATTGACTTTTGCGCACTTGTCCTGCTCTGCGCATTAATCATCGTAAGGGTGATTAATTCAGGGTGATACACACCCTTCCGTCTGTCATTGTGCGAAATTATTTCAAAGAGGCAGCTGTTAATCTCTGTTATTCTGATTGTTTCTTGGTTACTGTGCTGTAGTAGTAAAGTTGTAAAGGGTATGCATTTCTCACATACCATTTTGTGAAGATCAACTTTTACAGAACTATTACTCTGGCTCTGGCAGGGTTAGGGTGCTGTGTGATCGTGTGAGACAGGGGCTGTGTCTGAATTCAGGGACTGCAGTCTAGAAATGCATGCTCCTCTTGTCGAGTTGCAAATGATCCATCTGATGGATGGATCCGATTTACCCTTCACAGCCCAACATATCCAAAGATTCATTGCGCAGAGGTAAAGTGGATGCGTCCCACCTAGGTGACTGGAGCGGCACTTTGTGAGTCAAGGATAAGGGTGGGAGCAGCTGGTGATGAGCAGACCATCCCATTTGACGCTTTTTGCTCCTTCTTCGAAGAACACAGTCTACTTAGGCTATGCCTTCCCGGGCCGCGTCCTTCAAATGATGCAGCCCCTGAAATCGGACGCAGCCAGGATGATTATAGGTGTGTGACAGAGGTTGATGGAACAGTGCCTCAGGCAGGCTAAGGATGAATGAGGTCACCCAGCCAGTCATCTATGCCTTCCCAGTATTGTCCAAGTCAGCACGGAACCTGATGTAGACGTGTGGGAAATCCTCCAGAAGGCCAAGCCCAATGAGTATGAGAAGATCGCCTTCCAGTATGGCATCACGGACCTACGTGGCATGCTGAAGAGGCTGAAGAAGATGAAGAAGGAGGAGAAGAAGAGTGCTGGTGGGTGGCGACCCGACCCGTCACACCGTCAAATCACACTCATCTCAGTGAAAGATTCAGAAAGTCAAAATCCATAAAACCGATTCAACACTCTACCAAAGCAAGAAATACATCCTTCATATTTCTAATAAGTTCCCTAATATTTCCAAGATTTTACAGTGACTTGAGCACCTATTAAAAGAGAGACGATTTTCATCGCCACGACACCCACTGAAATAGAACATCAGCACAACATGAATGATCCGAAGAAAAAGCCGTTTTATCAAGTACAGCAAGGTTTATCTTTTTCATACATCCCCAGCATTCCTGAAGAAGCTGGACCCAGCCTATCAGATCCAGAAAGGTCAAAAGATTAAATTCTGCGTAGAAGTGGCCAATCCTGACGCAGAGGTGAAATGGCTGAGGAATGGACAGGAAATCCATCCGACTGGCAGGTACATCTGATCAACAGGGCACTTAAGCGGGCCCTGATCATTTAAACTGCGAATTTTGGTTTTATATATATTTGGATGAAACGGCATATACCATAGAACATGCTGAGATTTATTATCTTTGATTCTTTTCTCTTTACTGCCCCCCCCCCACAATCAACGTTACGGGGATCCTCTGAACATGATGGCTGTCATCTGTAGCAAGTAAGGTGTTCATCAATAGCGACTTTATTGTTACAATACTAAGCTCCAGGTTATCATACTACAGTACTCCTTCTGTACTCCATCAGGTACATTTTTGAGAGCGTTGGCAACAAGCGATACCTCACCATCAACAACTGCTCTTTATCTGATGATGCTGCTTACACTTGTGTGATTGGAGATGAAAAGTGCTTCTCTGAACTCTTCGTCCAAGGTAATCATCTGGAAAAAAAAATGCTAAAAATAAAAGGTTTAGGCTGATTCCACACAGGTCTTATGCTGGTTGAGACAAATCATTAACTTACCACAAGGGTCTGCAATGTTTGCTAAATCCCACTAAATCCCACTTACTCCCGCTCAGAAATGTGCAGCTGTAAAGTCCTAGGATTTACTATAATTCAAAAACACTCGTCACGTAATTGTCCAAATCGGTTTTTATGACGAGGCCAGTGCAGAAGGTGGCTCGTAGGAATTCTGCAACCCATGCAGGCCTGTGCTCCACCGTGGCTCACGCCAAGGACAGGAGAACGCGGGGTGGCGGAGTTATGCAGCCCTGTGACTGAGACCCACTGCTTGGTTTCAGAGCCCCCCGTGCTCATACTGCGCAGTCTGGAGGACCAGATGGCCATGACAGGGCAGCGTGTGGAGTTTCAGTGTGAGGTATCCGATGAGGGTGCCCAAGTCAAATGGTAAGACGCCAACCAGTGCCAGCCTCAGTCAAGCAACCCTCACTGCTCTTAACACCATTTCCAGTTAACACATGTAATCCACCCATGGACATAAACTCTTCATATGAAATAGGCAAAATAAAAACATCATTCATTACGTTACACCCAAATAAGGAAAAATTGACTACGATTTATCTGTATTCTGCGTATTTGTATGGAATATCCGCAATTTAATTTATTTTTGTTAACGAAATTTAGTGAAATATATATTTTTTTCTTTAAAACTTTCGGATTCCTTTAGGATATCTGGATAAGGATACATGTCATTTATATGTATTTTAAGCAGCATTCCGTTAAAAAACATGACTATTTTATTAGCTGAATTACAGAATGGTTCCTACTTCATAATCACAGCTAAGTAAAAGTGCCTCTAGAGTTTGTGCTCATGGCCCAAACCAGGACCAAAATTACCCCAACCGTGTGGGAAAAAAAATCAGCTTCCCGTGAACATTTAACCACATGGGAATTAGATCTTTTCTGGTTGCATTCCTACTGTATGCTGCACATTCCTTAAGTGTCCTGTAGGTGGCGTTTGCACCTTGTTCCACAGGAACACCTGCATGACTCACTAGGAGAAGCCGTTACTGGCTCACGCAAGTATAACCGCTGCTTTTGTCCGTCAGGCCGATATTTTTGGCTTGCCAAAAAACATGTCAGAGGAGAAGGTTAAATACTAGATGGCCGCTGGACATCCCCCTTTCACCTTAATGGTGGACACGTTGCAATTTATAATAGGTTTGATATAATAAATTGTTCAATGACTTACCTACTGCTATTGGAAACATGCTCTATATAAAAACTTCGTCATATAAAAATGTAATATAATACCACAAATTCTTATTTTTTGAAATTCTTATTAGAAGCAAATCAATCCCACTTTTTCAGTGGCGATATGATACCGATAACTGAACAGAGAGTATCGGCCGATATGAATACCGATCCGATACCAAAGGTCTTGTTAAATTAATAAATAAAAATGTAAATGTAAAAAAGCTTTGCTAATTAGGGTACTAGAAACGTACAGAACGTGCCATTCCACCTCGTTAGTACATCATGTTTTAAGCGTTTTTGCGGCATTATGAATCCAAGTGATTGTACGCAAGTGGTGAATGCTTTCAATGCTACTGTATAGCGAGCGTGCAGAACAGCCCAAGCTAGCGACTCCCAAACCGTACATTGCTTTTTTTTATACTACTCGCATTGTCTCGTTTTATGGGATTTTCCACTAAAAAGCTGCTTGCACCTCTCAAAATCTTGTTTTTACAAAGACTGCAAACCACAGTGCCACTAGTTGTTGTTAAAAGCATAAAACACTCCCAGACTGCCACCCTCTTATCCAATGTTCTTAGGCTCCTCCTACTGTGAAGGGTATGCGCATGACGTCACAGCAGGCAGACGTCACTGCGCTCACACCCACTGAGTTGCGGTGTTACCGTATTAAGCTTGAATGCCACAGGAACACATCAAAATGAGAAAGAGCTGTTGTGCAATTGATTGTACAAATAGAATTAACAAGAAATGGGACCTATCTTATTACAGACTGCCGAAAATGAAATAGGCCTAAGTAAGTATCGGACGTGGATCCGTCATATATGAACGATACCCGATCCGTCAAATAGATATAGATAAGTGCCAATACTGATCGCGAATATCAGATCAGTGCACCTCTAATTTTTATACATTATAAATCTCTCACACATCTGGTGTGACACTCATGATTTTGACTCTAACGCTCATGGAAGAAATCTTAAGGCAAATTCATATTATTCCACTATAAACCCTAAATTACCTGCATCAAAAGCATTGGGGTAGTCTGCAAAGCCTACAGACTACTTACAAGATAATTAAATGGGATACGTAAATGTAAATATGTGTGCAGACATGTCTCGAAAATCTTATGCCAACCAGCTGACCAAAAATTGACAACCCTGCAAATTATTGTATATTTTTAAATTTAAATGTTGGTAAGATGTACATCCAAACCCCAAACTTTAACCGCTTTACGTGCTTCTTAGTGAGTGACAAAAAATGTTCATGGATTAGTAAAACAAAAATATAAAATAATGAGCAGGTTCAAAGCACATACTAGGCGAAATGTTTTGCAAGGTTTGTGTCCTGGAATCAGGGGCAAGATTTTGGACCCCATAAAAGGATTAATCACATTGGGCCCCCCAGTCCCAATCCAGTTATCTTCCAAATTCTTTAGGACCCCTGTCACTCTTAATTCTCTTGGAATTGTCTTAACCCCCCTCCCCGCTTACAGCACCATTTTCTGGAACTCATGCTTCAACTTGCTGAACGCAGGGAAAAGGACAGCGTGGAGCTAACCAGGGACGAGTCCTTCAAGTACCGTTTCAAGAAAGACGGCAGGAAGCACTTCCTGATCATTAACGAGGTCGGCAAAGAGGACGGCGGCCACTACACCGTGAAGACGAGTGGTGGGGAGTCCATGGCTGAGCTTATGGTGCAGGGTGGGTATCAGCTCCATGTCCGCGCTTTGCCCCGCTGAATTCCATGCCTTACATGAGCCGAAAAGGTGTTACTCACACATATAACGCACACACATTAGGACAGGTTTCAAAATGCACGGACTGTTACTACAGCAGACATCTATACTTTTTGTCTTTGGCTCCTGATCAGTGGGTGAAGTGCCAAGAGCGATCAGCAGCGCCTCTTTGGCCTGCAAAATGGATTCCTGGGGTTATTATTCAGTCCACACACATTACCTGCTGTCCCAGTGACATTGGGCATCTCTCTAGTACTACTAAATATTAACTATTTATTAACTGGGTATTTAGATGATGCAATACTTATTTCGATGTGTTCTTGTCGTACAGTACTCTAAAGTATATCAGTGTATGACAGATGTTTCTAGAAACACGTAATCGAGGATGTAAATCCCCTCACCCTATTTAAACTGTGTCAGGGTGTGACACAGATTTCGAAATCTGTCCAAGGTTCATTATTCTAGAGTATATTTTATAAATGTGTATAATCAGATGTCTGTCTCATTTTCATCCACATCAGTCTTATTCTCTTTTGCATTGTCATCTGCTACTTAGATTATTATACCAAACAGGACAGTGCAGAGACTTTTCGAGGGGGAGGTGCTGAAAGGCTACCTTTAAAGCTCAAGCACAAGTTCACATGAAATACTTTGGGCAAAATGAACAGGTGTTCAAACCCCCCCCCTCCCCCCGGAAAGCATGTGCCTGCTAACTGCCCTCCTCTAATGCCTGTCTATAGATCTCAGCATTTAAATCAATAGGGGTAAATCCCAGCCTAAAAACTCAACAGTTATAGTACCGGGAGATAACGCTCAGACAACCTAGACAAACAAATAATTAGTTACACCAGGGGCTTAAAACTTCGTACATCAGGAACTTACTTTCTGGGTGTTCCCCTTAGAACTAGTCTGCACTCTATAGGAGGTCCAGACTCTCCTGTCTCAGTAATATACGAGAACAGAATACTCCTAGTATGGATAATATCTTAGGTAAAATTTGAATGATTAGTCACCTCACCTGACAAGATTGCTGTGAATTCAATATGAAAAATACTGTAAAACCGGTGAAAGCCTTCGGAGTTGTATGATTTGGAAGCCATAGCATTTGATTGATGGTCTGTGTTCTCCACTTAACAGAGAAGGAGTTAGAGATATACCAGAGCATCGCTGACCTGACGGTGAAGGCCAAAGAGCAGGCAGTGTTCAAGTGTGAGGTCTCAGATGAGAATGTGAAGGGCATTTGGTACAAGAATGGCGTGGAGGTGAAGACAGACTCGCGGATAAAAATCACACACATCGGCAGGTTGGTGGCGGTGGTGTGTGGAGGGGGGGTACGGTTAACGCTGACTTTTGGGGGTTCGGAGTGCATGGCCTTTTCACTACAAACTGTCAAACGAATATGGATTATGAACAACTTTGCCCTATCATGACACGCATTTCTTACAATGCAGAACAATCAACCATCTATCCAGAAAGCGGTTGTAGAAAGCTTCAGGTTAACTACAAACACTTTCCTTGGTGTGTCTGTGGACATGGATTTGACCCATGTGTGATAGAAGAACTCATGTTATTACAGGATCCACAAATTGACCATTGATGACGTGAAGCCAGAAGATGAAGGTGACTACACATTCATCCCTGAGGGATATGCGTTCAACCTGTCCGCCAAGCTCAACTTTCTTGGTACAGTAACTTTTTCATCTTTCGACAATTCTAGAACACAATTCAGCTCAAACACAATTACATTTTGACTGAAATACAGTATGACCCATAAGACACCAAGTTTCTGGTGAGCCACTTGCAGACTGAGTAGGAAGTTTCTTAAGCAAATTCTTCTTCTGTTTTGTTATACAGACGTCAAGATTGACTTTGTTCCTCGGCAAAGTAAGTCATTTCCTAGTATCCATTATGAAAAACGATATTTGACATCATAAGGAATATTTCTGCATTGAAATGTTCTGATTGTTATATTGAACTCCAGTAACTATTGCACAATTAATGGGCAATTTAGGGTAACTTAGGCATGGTGGCTTGTTGGGATGACACTGTTGCCTCACACCTCCATGTCTAGGTGTTTAGTTCTGCTGTGTGGAACCTGCATGTTTTCCTTTGTTGTGTTGGTTTCTACACAGTCCAATGACCCCCACCCCTAGTACCCTGACTTGGATATGTAGCTAAGTTGAACAGGTAAATCGTAATCTTCAGATTAAACTAAAGTGATTTTTTTTTTGCCTTCAAAGATCCACCAAAAATTCATCTGGATTGTATTGGTCAGTCTGCTGAGTCTACCATCATAGTGGTGGCAGGAAACAAACTGCGACTGGACGTGCCCATCACCGGAGAGCCTGCCCCCATTGTGATCTGGACCAAGTCTGACAAGGTAGAGCAAGGCTTCTGTTGTTACTTCCTGATTCAGCATAGCTGGATCTCATGTATAGCCCGACAGTGAGAAGCAATGAGCTGCTTCAGTTAGGGGAGCACACACAGACCACCCAGTAAGTAAATCCTCACAGCCGTACTTCCTAAGGAACTGAGCCAAACAACCATACCATTTCCTTACCAACAGGGGGGTGTACAGGGGTGGGGCCACATGGGCACTAGCTCCAGATGAAAGCTGATTGGTTCCCAGAGCGCCCCCTCCCTTGTCACTCACTGATTCAAACCATATAATTCTCTAATGATAAGGTAGACCCCTCTGCATGAATGGCCCCTCTTATGCGCCCCAAAATCCTAGAACCGCCCCAGCTTCCCAGTTCTCCAAAGTTCTAGCTAAGCATCAGAATCACTGATATATCACTAAAATGAGACATTGAGATAGTATCACAATAATGGTAAATATTCTAAGGAACAGGCCACCAGTTGTAACGTAAATTTGTCATTCATCTGTCTGTAGTCTGTACTTCTTAATTAGTATAAAATCATACTTAACAGCATGTACTCCGCCTGTCAGCATGAGACGTTATTGTTTGCCATGGGTGGCAATGTCATGTATGCAACTAGTCACCATTGGAGGTCCTGATCCATCTGTCATCACCACCAATCATGATTCCACCAATCATGAGTCCACCAATCATGATTCCACCAATCATGAACAGCATGACTTTGAATGTAATGTAAGAACATAGACAATTTTAAACCATGATGGGTTTTTTTTATAAAAAAAAAAAAAAGCATTTGACATATGGTCACTTTTACAAAAAACAGCAAGGCATTTAATGTTGGTTGGTTTAATTCATGTTAGGTTGTTAGATGTAATTATTAGTGTAAGATGTAATTATCGGTGTAATAATTACTGGCTGGATGGTGACTCAGTGGGAGTTTGCACTTTCTCCCTGTGTCTGCATGGACTTCTTTCTGTGTCTCCAGTTTCCACACACAGTCCAAGGAATTTTGTCTCTAAATTGCCCATTGTGTGTGAGTGTGTCTGTGATCCTATACTGGGTAGGTGTTTGTGGAAAATGGAGGTATAGTAATTACTGAATGGGTTTGCTTGTTTTTTTGTAGCCACCACTAGCTACATGCCAAATGGAAAGTCATTAACCTGTAACTGACCAGTGCCAAAAGCTGCTGCCATAAGAGGCCTGCTTTTAATTCAGCGTGATTCCTTCGGAGGTCTTTAAAAATACAAATTGATCTGGAAGGAATGCCGTGAGCCTTTTTGCATGTCATGGTGCCATCCGGAGATAACACCGCTCACAAAGACACCTAAGGTGAGAAGATCAAAGCTTTGCATTATCATCCAAACAGGTAAGAGTCTGAGGATCTCTGCCAGCTGATCATCACTGACTGACAGCTTGCTCTCTTTAGACCAAAATAAAACATGCTGCCTGATTGGGAAATAAGACCCAACAATGAAACTAATTTCTAATTAAGATTTAAATTGCATTTCTCAAAGATGCAATTTGATATGAAGGTATCTAGAAGATGCCATGATGTCACTTGGCATCTTCTAGAAATATTTCCCAGCTTTGGAGCAGCGTGTAGCTCAGTGGACTAAGCTTCTGTGTGTAGGAGGTCACTGCTTCAAGCCTAGCCTCGACACATCTGCAGGTTCTTCAGCAAGGCCCTTAACTCCCAGCTCCCTCAGCACTGCTATGAGTGGCTGCACTTTGTGGTCAGCTTGCTGCTACCTACAGAGAGCAAGCTGGGGGAGATATAAAGAGTATTTTCTCACAGGGATCCATTAAGTAGCAATTCCTAATAATTAATGAAGTGGAAAACAGTAAATATAATGAAAATAGGTGGCTTTAAGATTCTTGTCCTTTATAGTATTTACCTAGAAAAAACAATTCTGCTGAAGCTGAAAAAAATCAGATGAAGGGTTTATTTCAGAAGACTGATTCTTCTTGTTCAATAAGAAACTGGCGCGGTCTGCAGATAGCGCTCACACTAAATTTATCTTCGACTTAGATTCAGAGAAAGTGACCCGTACCCTGAATATGAATGCATGAAAGGTATACAACTTTTTATTCAGAGAAAACTTCAGCTTGCTCTTTTATGTCAACAAGAAGGAGGTAATCTCTGGCAAGTGAGATCTCGGTGGTACATTCTGTATCAAGCTGAAGAGACCAATATTAGCAATGTCTTCCACCATTTGGAGGCTGAGTTACTTACTAAAAGTGTGTCACTGTCCACAGATTCTGGCTCCAATTTGCAGCTTCTGCTCTCAGGCCACAAGTAGCATGAATGTGTCTGACTGTACTGGTGAAGGTCTTTTTGGTCTGAGGCTGAATGAATGGGAGGCTGTTCCTGTGCCACAGCAGGAACTGGAGACAACTGGCTTCTTCCTGGAAGTGTAGCTGCTCTATACTGTTTCTCAGCTTTGGTTTGCTCATGTAGGGTAAATCTAGACAGCTGAGGACCGACCAGCCCACTGACCTGGAGTACATTGCTGATCTGATGAAAGATGGAGAAGTAAGTCTTACAGCAGCAATACCGTGGCTTTTGCATGATTTACTGTGTCTATACTCATGCAAACAGTAAGGCAAGTAAGACCATCATCCTTCAGCAGGACGTCCACCTGGGCAGGTAATCTCAGAGATCCTCCTTAGTAAAAAGCGGTAGCCGTGATAATTAGATTAAACTTTTTTTGTGAGACATGGTATGTTCAAAATGATGAAAGAATCATTTATCATCGCAGTTCTTAATGCTGAGGACAAACAGCAGTGTAGCTTTTGTCTGCAGGTAAGTTTCATGTTTTAAAAAGTTTCTAAAAGAAAGGACATGAAGTGCGTCAGTTGTGGCGGGAACAGGGTCGTTGGGAAGGACAGCTGCTGTCCCTTGGCAAGGGTCCAGTCTGGCAGGTTAATCTCTACCCCCTGGGCAGGTCATCTCTGACACAGAAGGGAGGGTCCACGTGGAGACCACCAAGGGCAACTGCATCTTTACCATCGAGGGGGCTGAGAGGAAGGATGAGGGTGTTTACACCGTGATTGTCCGCAATCCAGCGGGAGAGGACACTGCCAACATCAACGTCAAAGTAGTGGGTGAGTGCCCATTCTCCCACCCACTAAGAGAACATTAGCCCTTTTCCACCAACGCAGTGCTGGTGCTGAGCTGGTGCATAATTTGGAACCGGTTCCATGCTTTTCCACTGGCAGTTACCTGACAGCACCACAAAATTCTGGGTGTGAAACTGGGAGTCTATGGGGAGGGGTTACAATGTGCCGTAAACTTGCAGAGTCACATTTGTCATTTCTGTTGTTTAATGTTTTGCTTGACTTGAGAGTTTCCTAAAAACATACAGATATTAAAGCAGACCTGGAAAAAGCAAGCTATACAGTATGGAGCAAATTATTAGCAAATATATAAAAAAAAGAACCATCACAGCGTTGGATGGAAAAAGTTTAAGTGTCCCACTGTTCTTTATTGTCTGTAGCCAGCTTCCAAATTGTGACTTCAACACATAATTGAAAATTGGTGCATGTTCTTCCAAGTTTATGATCAAGACGGTGATATATGTAGTCAAATCACTAATGAAAGTGAAATTTTGGATGAACTGCGTCGGGCTGAATTCAGGGACTACTGTGTCCCATGGCTTGTTGGTGGATATACACAAACAACTGGTGATGCCTGTCTTTTGTACAACTGCAAAATCTGCACGGCAAAAATGCAGCACATACTTAGCTATAAATATTAATTAGTAATGCTTTGTACTGTAGCTAGCTAATGTTTTGTGAAAAATAAAGTTTCGACTGATGCTAACTAAAGAACAGTGCTTAAGTTATCAAAAATGTTACATGCCTGTCACAGAGTGCTTATTTACTGTTTTACACAGTGGAAATGTGGGCTGGTTCTCACTCGGCACCAGCACCAGCATGGCACTAGTGGAAAAGAGGTTCATGGAAACTGGGCTAACATGCACTGTCCAAGTCACACATGCAAGTGTCTTTTTTCATCTCCCTGGAAAGCAGCAATTTGTGACTGGCACAACATTTGACATTTGATATGCCAAGTAGTTATGGGTAAAATGTCAATATGTACAGCCACAGCCAGTACCAGATCACCTAATTTATGGAAGCAGAGAGAGCCTTTAATATGATCCCAAGTAGAATCATGTCAAAGCCTATAGATCAGCTTAAAGCCAGGCATTGGTTAAGTACATTGACAATTAGGTTATATTCTTGTGATTTCATTCCCTCATTCTGCAATGAAAGGGTTACCTTAAAAGCTGGCATTTTGTCATTGGACAGACATAAGACTGTTAGTCTGGTATCTTTCCACTGTCTGTGACGCTGAGCGGCACAGCTGGTTCTGCAGCACATCGTCCCGCATCCCCAGCGAGCTCCAGGCAGATTCCTCTGCATCTCGCATGAGCCAGACCACATCAGATGACACCACTGCTGCATGTGTTCTTATGCATAAATTAGGGCCACCTTGACCTTTTCTTTTGTTTATGGAGAAACACAACATTAAGCTATAAAGAGAGTTTAATTACCTGTATCTACCTGCTATTAGCTATACTACAGGCATCAGCCATGAAAAATACTGGCTGATCATTTGGAGTAGATTAATTGAACTAACGTCATTTAAAACGTTTTATTATTATTATTATTATTCCTATTATTATTATTATTATTATTAATAATAATAATAATAATAACAATAATAGTAATAATAATAATAATTTCAGAATCCTCATCCATCATTTATGCTAAGGCTGTTTTCACATAATGAAACATTTGTTATCAACTGGAATTCCTCAATATCTTTAAATTATTACCAATAGATCAAATTCTCCAACAAAAATAACAAAGAGATAGTTAATTAATGGTTTCTGCCATCGGCATGGTAGCTGCAGTCCATGTCAGTCATTTATTGTATTCCCTATTTTCAGATGTGCCAGATCCCCCTCAGACACCCAGAATTCTGAGCGTTGGGGAAGATTCCTGTATCGTCCAATGGGATCCGCCGTTGTTTGATGGTGGCCAGCCTATAATTGGTCAGTATAAACAACATATAGCTGTGATGCACTTTGACATTTGACGATAAATGTAATTTCTCTTGTGGTAATTCTCTTGTTTTGCAATACCTGGATTCTAATTAGGAAACCAAGAGTAGACTTCACACTAGGGTTTACGGTATTTTACATAAAGATCCTATAAACCTGAAACATAATTCCATAATGTTAAGTGAAACAGCCTCTCTGTGTAACCTTTGTAATTACTGATATCGCATAAATCTCCAGAATCATCAGAGTGCTATCGAAATGTCCCCTTAGGCTATGTACTGGAGAGGAAGAAGAAGAAGAGCTACAGGTGGATGAGGGTGAATTTCGACCCACATAAGGAGCTTACCTATGAAGCCAAGAGGATGATAGAGGGGATGCTGTATGAGATGCGAGTCCTGGCGGTCAATGCCATTGGCATGTCCCAGCCCAGCCCTGCTTCCCAGCCCTTCATGCCGATTGGTCAGTCCCTTTATTTTTCACCTCCTTTCATCTCATAGGTGCCATCCCACTTGGACCAATATATCCAGTTTTTCAGTTCCCACCATCCATTTCCAATTGGAATTATAATTATTTTTAAGTCATTATTTTTTAGATTATAGGAGGATTCATTCCTCCATTTTGGTTAAATTGTGGCTGTGGCTACATTTTTTTTGTTCCCAGACTAAAACATGGCCACAATTTAATTAAAATGAGGGAACGAATTCGTAAAACGTGACCATGTTTTAATGTATCGTTCCCACAATGTACATCATTTTTATTGATATCATTCACACGATACATTGACACGAGGCCACATCATTTTTATCATTATGTCATGAGCGGGGCTTTATAGTCCTCCAACATATAGCTAAATTGTCATTGGTCGAGCTTTAGACTTTTAATCGAGGAACATGGAATCAGTTTCATGAAAATACATCTGTAGGAAAACTCAACAGCCTGTGGGATTTATTATGACAAGTAAGTAGACTGCACGGGGTACAGAGAGGTCCCCCTCCCCTTTCTGGTCCTGGTTCAATGGGTGTGAACATGGAGGTATCCATCTGAGCCTGTTTTTAATCCAACAGGTTCAGAGGTCACACAAGCAGGTGGTTAGGAAACTATGCCCAACATTTACCTCTATAAATACATGTATATTAGAGAGCTGTGAGGTTAGGCCTGATCACACTACCGAAGCGAGAGCTCAACCTGCTGCCACGGCCACCGTCTCGTATCCCAGGGAAATACGCTGGCCCAAGGGCCACAGGGGGCAGAGCAGCATTGAAAAGTCTCTAAACTCAGGTGCCTGTAAGAGCCATGACGAAACCGAAGCTCCCCAAGATGGCGGAGAAGCAGCCAGTGGAAGAAGGACACTTGGAACCAGAGGTCGCACCTGAAGATGCACCTAAGAAGACAGGGGATCCTGCACCAGAAGAGCCCCCGATAGATGAACCTGGCCAGGCAGAACCCACGTCTGCTGAAGGAGACCCAGCTGCAGAGGAAGGGGCCACATCCATTGAGGAGATGCCTTCACATGCAGAGCCCATGCCTGAGGCAGAACCAGAACCAGAACCTATTGGCAGTAGGCTACTGTTTTTAGCTAATGTATTCGAAGGAAAATATTAATACTAAAACATGGGCCATTGAACACGGGCTATTTAACTGCATTTGTACTGCATTTTAACTGCATTTGTAAATGATGCTTTCTCTGTAATGAAATGTACCAATGTTTTTAATTGGTTCCATTTTATTCAATGTGATTTTTTGATTTGTTGAAGAAGCAAATATACATTATTGTTGTTTCTGGCTTGCTTTTGATTATATGTGCAACCTGCATATTACTGGTGTGATTGTTACTATTTAAGTTGTGTTTGGCTTGTGTTTACATTAGTTGCTTAGGTTTGTCTGTTGCTTGCAACTTAAATTATGTACCGATGTAAACATCCAGGTGTTTTACTGGGGCAGTTATGTTTGCTTGGCAGAGCTGTAATCCTATTAACATTCCAGGTTTGCTTATTCTACGGCTGCCATTCTGAACGAAAGACAACAGACCAGCCTTCATTAAACTCTATTGATTCATGCTGCTCAGATAAGATAAGCTTTATTGATCCCAGGGGGAAATTCTTTAAATAGTAATTTGAATTCAGTTTTGGCCTGGTCAATAAAAGGATGAAGATCATTCATTCAGACATCATGGTGAGACTTTGGTTGGCACGAATGAATGATAATGTTTGACCCTTACTCACGTTCTTCTCCCCCCAGCTCCAACGAGCGAGCCCATTGGCCTGAGCGTTGAGGACATCAGTGATACCACCATTTCCCTAAAGTGGAAAGCCCCAGAGCGCCTGGGGTCCTCCAACCTGCAAGGATATGGAGTTGAGTACTGCAAGGAAGGCAGTGAGTGTCCCTCTATGATGCTTCACATGGTCCAGTGCACATCTCTCACTGCACCAGCTTATCCAATCATGGGGGAGTATTTAATGCAACTGATGCAGTTGGTCACCCACGATTCAATCCAAATGTAGCATATAAGCATATGTACTGCAATCTACGGGCCTCACCTTAGTTGTTCCCTTAAAAGCTTTTACAAGACTAACAAATCCTCAAAAAGCAGTGTAAATACTTTCACTTCCGCAACACAAGAGCAGCATACTATTTTGAAGTTTAAGCCATGTACTGTCACCCTCTTTTTGAGCACAAACAACCACAAATGAGTACAAAAATCTATGCCAACGGAAAGTGTTATCGTGCATGTAGTACTACTGCATGAGGAAGCTGTGCTTGTTTTCTACACATATAGAGCTTCCTCTGCAGTATGTTGCTCTCGCCTGAAAATTAGATTTGTTTTAGTAGGATACAATCAGTGTTGGGGAGATTACTTTTGAAATATTATAGCTACAGATTACTGGTTATCCTGTTAAAAATGTAAAAAGTAAAGTAACTATTTAGATTACTTCATTAAAAAGTAATGCAATTTACTTTTGTAACAAATGTTTTAAACTGGCCAATAAAGCTGAAGCACGTAAAAGGATGTGCCGATCAGCGTTTTCTGGAAATGTGCCAGAAGACGGCATTTTTGCATAGCAAAACGATACAAAGCAACAAATGAATGTTATACTTTACATATAAACTTTTTACCAAAAAGAATAAATTCAGATGTAACCCCTTTGCAATCATCCACATTTCGATTGGTATCGTTAATTTATTTCCATACTTTTTCACAGTAACTGTAACCGATTACAGTTACATTTATTTTGTAATTTAATTACGTAATGACCAACAAAGACTATAATTTACCATCAAATTCTCATTCCTTGCACACAAGCACAAGATGGCATCTAATTCATTTGATATGTTTGCTAACAGTGTCTCTAGCACTGCCTGCACACTACAGAATGTCCATGGTACCGTGTTAATATTGAGGAAACAGCTTATGCTTGATGCACTAGAGGCTCACTAAGGTTTCAAAGCATTGAACGATGCTTTTTCTCTCATTTTACAGCTGACGAATGGGTGCCAGCCTTTGAGGGTCTGACAGAGAGAACATCAGTAATCATCCGTGATCTTCCAACAGGGGAGAAGATGAAGTTTCGCGTTCGCGCTTATAATGATGCTGGCCCTAGCGCCCCCGCCACACTCGCCCAACCTGTCACAATCCGGGAGATTATGCGTGAGTCTACATTGCTGTCCTCTCCAACCCCTGGCAAGCTTGCAGCATCTCTCCACTACTGAATGATTTCCACAGAGGGTTATTAGCAATGAAAAGAACAGTCAAGCAGGAAACCTACACAGAGACAAAAGACAGTGGTGCAAATATCTATCTGCCTTAGCAATATCTAGGGCCTGAAAGCACACAAAACGCAAGGCCATTATGAGAGTGATGTAAGAAGCCAGGCCTTTCGTGACACTTCAGAACACAGCTGGGCAGCAGTGGGTGCTGAGCCTGTATGGTTCAGTGGAGCCACCAGCACGAAAATGTACATTTTCCTGGAACATTTGTTTGTTTGCATATTTATTTGGTAAATGGACTGCATTTATATAGCACTTTTTCCAAAGCTCTTCACATTTCATACCTCACATTCATCCATTCACACACTCATTCACACACCAGTGGCAGAGGCTGCCATGCAAGGCGCCAACCTGCTCACCGGGAGCAATTTGGGGTTCAGTGTCTTGCTCAAGGACACTTTGATGGGGTCAAGAGGAACCAGGGCTCAAACCTGCAACCCTCCGGTTGCTGAACAATAGCACTACCTCCTGCGCCACCATCTTTATTTGACTTTTTGGTGTTTTTTTTTTTTTTTGCAGAACGACCTAAAATATGGGTTCCACGAAATCTCCGCCAAACTATGATCAAAAGGGTTGGGGAATCAGTAAACCTGGTTATTCCATTCCAGGTAAGCTATGGAACCATGGAGGCTAGAACTGGAAGCTGTTGTACAGTGTGGCAGACTGTGTGGATGCCAGAGATGCAGAACAAGAAAACTAAGTAAAAAAGACCAAATCTTTAGCAGAGCTTATAGTTCTCATGTATATCTCATGCTACTTCATTAAATGTTTGGTTTTCTCTGGTATATATAAAGCACAGAGGCTCCAAAACTTTGATACTTTATAATCACGTACTACAGAACTGTCAGTAAAATACCATCTGCAGGTTTGGTATTCAGATAAAAATGATTGACTCTAATCTACAGTACAGTTCTCAGGAAAATGCTGGCATGCGCTTTCTGATTGCGATGCAGGATATTTCCCACATTTAGGAGTGATGTGTATACTGTTATGGAAAAGTTTGGGTGTTTGGTTACCTAAGAACCGTGCGTATGTTTAATAAACTCTACAGATCAAAGGCATCCTAAGTCCTTCATGTTAAAAAGTCATAGCCAAAACCGCATATGCGAGAGCTCCAAGAAGAGAATGTCAAGGACCTGTATAGAGAGGACACCCTCTGATAAGTGGACTTCATTCGTGGCTGTTACCAGTTTAGCATTCTAGAAAGATCCTAGAAGATTTTTTTTTCAGCCAATCAGTTGCGTACTATGTGACTGTGACTGTGGTTGGTTGAAAGAAAAATTTGATCTGGATTTTTACTTTCTGGACCTGAACTATCCATTTCTGCCCACTGTCAACATTCTTCGCAGGGCAAGCCGAGGCCCAAAGTCACCTGGACAAAAGAGGGTGAGCCTGTAGACCCCAAACAGGTCAACACCCGGAACAGCGACACCGACACCATCCTCTTTATTCGCAAGTCTGAACGTAAGGATTCGGGAAAGTATGAGGTGCACCTGCAGATTGAGAACGTGGAGGATAAAGCCAGTATAACCATTCAGATTGTAGGTGAGCATTAATCCCCTTCATCCTGTCCTGAATGTCCGCCAGTCACAATATAAACATTTTCATTCTATTGCTTTGAAACCTTATTTTTTAAAAACTAGACATTCTAGACCCCTAGGCAATAATATCTTGTATCTCTATGTCTTACAATGGCTATGGAGTACTGTCTAGTAACCAAAAGATTAGAAGATATAATCCTAGTCTATATGAAAAGATGGAGATCGCAGTCAATTTAGTATACGTAAATAGGGAGAAGAGAAGGCAGTTATACTCAGTTCTTCTTACATTTCTTATAGATAATTTAGAACCTTCATTATATAACAAGGGCTAACCTACTTTAGAAATTGTTGCAGAGGCAGGGTCTTCCAGTCACTGTCTGATCATTTGAAGGGAGAGCAATCAGAGGCAGAGCCTTCCAGGGATAGTCTCAGTCACTGTCTGTTCATTTGAAGGGAGAGCAATCAGAGGCAGAGCCTTCCAGGGATAGTCCCAGTCACTGTCTGTTCATTTGAAGGGAGAGCAATCAGAGGCAGAGCCTTCCAGGGATAGTCCCAGTCACTGTCTGTTCATTTGAAGGGAGAGCAATCAGAGGCAGAGCCTTCCAGGGATAGTCCCAGTCACTGTCTGTTCATTTGAAGG
>JAODJX010000007.1:2269795-2282114 GCA_026776945.1 Isichthys henryi
TGTCTGTTCATTTGAAGGGAGAGCAATCAGAGGCAGAGCCTTCCAGGGATAGTCCCAGTCACTGTCTGTTCATTTGATGGGAGAGCAATCAGAACAGCTGATGAGGAGAGAGTAAACGGGTGACCCTCTCGCGGGCCAAACTAGGCAGTGGAGTCTGAGGAAGTCCAGAAAGTTACATAAACTCTTGAATTTGCTTAAATTTTTGCTACATTATTTGTCTGTACACAAACTCCAGGCCAGGGTAACAGGACATTTTATGGAAGAAAATGTCTTTTCTCACTAAATAGCTGTGATGAAGTTGGACAAGAACTAATGATACACACTGTAAAGCAAAATGAAACAGACAGTGTATTTATCAATGCTGTATCTAACTCACAATTCTGATTTAACCACTTCAAAAGTTTTAATAATGATATTGCTTAAATAGTACAATTATAAATGCCAATGGTTTCCTTACACTTGACAGACTTACCTGGTCCACCTGAAAATGTAAAAATCACAGATGTTTGGGGTTTCAACGTGGCTCTTGAGTGGAAGCCACCAAAGGACAACGGGAACTGTGAAATAACAGGCTACACCATCCAGAAGGCAGACAAGAAGACCATGGTAGGTCTGACTATGAGCATGCAACTCCATCACCCCTTAGTAGACAACATTTTTCAAACATCAGTTTAGACCTAGATGAGATACGATGTAAAACACTGCTGTGGGAAGATCACCTCTGTAGGCGTTAATTACGATGTCCTTGTGAATTCATGCTTTCACCAAAAAGATACCTCTGGTAATTCCAGGGTGACCACCAGCGTTGTTTTCATACCACGAGTCACAGCTGTGAATGCTCCCAGCGCTGGGCTATAATTGAAGGTGCATGTGCAGTATGCCAGGGGGTAAAGCAGTGACATTGTCAAGGATATCTTTACCCCGTCCTTGTAACCCTGCTGGCCAGAGGAACGCAGTGCTCTGTCAGCAAACTGACAGAGGCTTGAGTCAGAGCTATCTCTCAGTCTCTGAGAAGACCTTTTAAAACCTTTTTAAAAGTGTGTTTTACTGCACTAACAGTTTTTTTGGTCACACCATATAACCAAACATCAACCTTAACAGCTCCACCCCCCCCACATTGCACAGTTGGTCTGTGCCAGCACTGTCACCCCAACATAAGGTTGATGTTTGATTATACAGAAACAGCTGTACCCCCCCCTCCCCGGGATACACCACCCAACCCATTTTGCAAAAATGAAACATGGATAGGGTTGAATGCCACGAACACATATGGAGACTTATATGTTATGAATTGCTGCTGCAGTGACGTAACATATGACATACAGCCAATTTTCACGCTGAGAGGTTTCAAATTGCCATTTGAGACCCATGACTAAAACACATGAAGTGTAAGTGTCAATGCACCTTCCTTTTGTATATGAATCTCTTTGATGTATTTTGATATTAATATTCATGTTATCTCGCAATGAGGTCTAATGATAGCAAGTCAACAGAACCGTGGTGCAGAACCCTGCTTGATGTCTTGAATGCTTCTGATCCACCCTGCACAGGAGTGGTACACTGTATACGACCAATACCGACGCACCAACTGTGTGGTGTCCGACCTCATCATGGGCAACGAGTATGTTTTCCGCGTTTACGCCATCAACATGGTGGGTTTCAGTCCAGAACCCTGCTTCTCCAAGGACAGCGCCTACATCCAGAAAACAGGTTTGCTTAAAAGCTTCTGCCTTCAGAGACATTCAACCATCTGTCAGCTCTTACTGCAGATCTGATAGCCAACTATAATACCTCGTGTTCAGTTCCAGATTGTAAATCATCTTTTAAAAATAAGCTCATGAGGAGACAGGTCTAAATTTATCACATGCCCCCAGACACAAAGACAAAAAGAGGAAGAATACTTTTTTTCTACTGTTGTTCTCAGGAATTGTGTACAAACCGCCCACCTACAAAGACCCAGACTTCTCGGAAGCGCCGAAATTTACTCACCCCTTAGTGAACCGCTCAGTCATTGCGGGCTACAATGCCACGCTGAGCTGCTCCGTGCGGGGGATTCCCAAGGTAAGACCGAGAGATCAGAATGACCAATGATTATGCTTACTTTGTTAATTACTACAGTAATAGTAAACCAAAACATTAGAAGGTGCATAAGTGCTTCAAACAATAAGAAACAGGCCCTTTTTCAGACCTGGAAAAATCGTACAAAATATCGTACTACATTTCTTTATGATTCTGTTATCCTGTAGATTTCTATTCATGTACGCGTATATGAACATATACAAACAACTTGTATATGCAAATCATGCTTCATACATCATTCACATAATGGAAAGTGATTAGTTGTCTTCCTTGACAACAACAAAATGTGCCCCCTGCATTTAACCGATATGTCACATCATGACAGCAGGGGAGAGGGAATTCAGCACAGAGGGAGTAGCGCTTGGGGGCAGTCCCTTGCTGAGAGTTTTCTTTGCTGGTTAGGGATTCAAACCAGGAATCGTTTAATTGCAAGGGCACATCCCTAACCATTAGGCCACCACTGCCACTAAGGGACAATTCAAAATAATAACGATGGCAATAACGCACTTGGGTGGGTGGATTTTAAATACTCTTTTAAACTCTTAGCCCAAAGTGACCTGGTACAAGAACAAGATGGACATCTCCAACGAGGCCAAGTACAGGATGTTCAGCAAGCAGGGTGTCCTCACTCTGGAGATCCGGAAGCCCTGTCCTTTTGACGGGGGTGTGTACACGTGTAAGGCGGTCAACGACTCTGGGGAGGACATTGTGGAGTGCAAGCTGGAGGTCCGACGTGAGTATGAGTGTCAGCCTACGGGTCAGACATCACAGGCCAACCCAGCTTTAGTAGATCCACAGTGAAATGCACAGTTTCTTACAGATAAAGTTGTGAAAGGCATTTCTTGCACTATACTTAACCGTGACCTATTGCGTGGTAAAAGAGCTTTACTGTATGCGCATATTTCTCAGAAGTGAAGTCTTATATGAAAGTGCATCCAGTCACATTTGAAGCAGAGGGTATTATTACATTTAAAGAAGATGATCATGTAGCGAATAATGTAGCTACATAATGTATAGATATTTACTTTTCATATCTAGCTACATAAATTACGGATAGGAATTAGGATTTGTGACTATTGGAAGTAGTGCAGTGACTGCTGCAGTGAGTAGTGCAGTGACTGCTGCAGTGAGTAGTGCAGTGACTGTTGCTTCCTTACCAATTGCATGTTTACATTAGAGATTCAAATAATCCCAATAACTTAATATTAAACCAGAAAGTGAAAATCAAATGAACTGATATAAAGGATGGTTTGACTTATTCACTTGGCTAAAACTTCATTAACTGTAAAGCTTTTAAATCACACTGGAACTCTTTCATGAAATGCGAAACACTGCCTGATCAGCTGTTGTGCATAATTAGCAGGCTGGGCACAAAGGCTTGCAGTTCACAGGTGCAAATTCAGAGAAATCCAGCTCTTCTGTGGATGTGGGACAGCTACAATTCACACATGCATGTACCTGCAAGGGGAGATGGTTAGTATGTTGTTGAGCTAGATGCAGCCCCGGTAAGAAAGCCTTTTTATGATCTTAGCCAAGACACATGAGCTGAAACCAGCTTCCATATCCACCTACTGTACACAGTCATCATGCCACTGTTTCAGAAGGAACTGTTCGTTGACCTTTTGTTTTGTATAAAAATACCCAACAAACCATTTTAACTTTGTGCTGGCTATCCATCCAGGTCTCACCTTCACCCACTCTCTTTCTCCGTTCCCCAATTTATGATGTCATAATGGAAAATAAAATACGATCTGACAGACAGAAGCTATTTCCTACTGTTTGTTTAGACTTTTCTCTATTGAAATAATATGCTTAGGTTAAGGGGTAGTGTGGCTGTTCATGGACATCTTATGTTTGCGGTATAATTATATAATTTCCCTGGGGAACCCCCCGCTCCCCATTTTTTGCATAGTCAGAGCATTTATGTTTATTTGTCTAACTGTGACTCCTGTGTCTGGCGGTGCCCTTGAGAGATTATGGATCACTTGACTACAGAAGCAATTTTCGATATGTGGGGGACGGGTTCGTCTACTGATCACCATGGTTACGTTTTTAGAAATTACTGCGCAGCTGACAAGCTGTGCATCATGTAGGCTGTCCATGTCGTTGGGTCTTGTGAAATAGGAAATTCACCCTGTGCTTTGCTTTTCAGCTCAAATCACCAAAGAAGACACAAAGAAGTGAGGAGAAGATCAATTTGGCGGGTGGTGGGGGGGGGGGATCTTGCATCCTGGAGCACCAACATGTCACCGTCTACAGGAGGAATCTGCTTCACCCTGCCTTTCCCTTCCAGAGGTCATCTCTGCACTCTCGGTTATTTGAAGTAACTAACATATGAAACATGAGAGCACATTAATGCATGTTCAGATGTGCAGACAGTGGAATCTGTCAAAAATGAGGCTTTTGCTTTTTTTGACCTTTCTAAGCTCATCTCGGATATGTACTTCTGTGTAATTTGTTGAGATGTATGTAGTAGCTTTGATGCTTGAACACATGCTGTAGGAAGATTTTTTTTGTCCTCTTGTCAACAGCAGTATGTTTAACCCAATAAAGTATAAGATTAAAGTAGTTCTACTTTTTGCTCTACAGTAAATAGTTTCACATTTGGGCAAATAAGCCCCAGAAGTGTGCTTGATGACCTCAAGGTCACCTCAGTGCTGTACAGTAGATGGCTTGACCTTGTCATGGACAGAGAGGCACAGGGGGGATTAATATTAATAAAACCAAGGAGTCATGGAGGGGGAGACCAGTGAAGGAACGACAGCCACGAAAGGCCCCAACCGAGCATTTTTAAAGTTGAGGTCTTCTGTTTCCTTTCATAGAGGGTGGGACGTATCTGGACTGCCTGGGGTGTCAGTTTGGGTGTCAAATGTGGGAGGTGGGAGGCTATTAAAGAGGCTTTGTTGGGAAGGGTGGCCGGAATGTGAGCATGCAAAGGCACGCTGCCTCACAGCCTTGAAGCACCAGCTGGCCCCCACCCGCTCACCCCCCCCTCGCAATTGCAATGCAATGTCGAGATCATGTGCACACATCCCAACAGCATCGCCGTAAACACTTTTTTTCTCCCAGAAATGCTGAGAAAGAACATGCATATCAAAGCATGTAAAATGAATAAATGTAGTGCAATCTTATACTACAGCAATAACAAACATTCCTAAGATTAGTTTTTCACACAGATTTGGTAATGACACAAAATATATCTTTGCATGATCTTGATTTAAGGGCAATTCAATCTGCTTGCATTACTTTTTACAAAGTAAAAAGTCTTGCTTATTTTTATACACCATTTTCCTTAAAGGGATTAATAACAAAAATATTCACCTTTGAAATGCAGTGGTCTGTACACCACACAGCATGGTAATTTTGCTTCATAATTCTATGAAGCTGAGGTATGTCAGCTCATACTCAGGAAGGTGTCCCTTGCTGAATATAACAGCCACATCCAAGCGTTTTTCATTCGTTGAATGAGTCTCCTCTATAGCTTTATATTTGCTACTCCGGTTCTTTCTTTAAAAGAAAAATCATCTTTGTAATGTTCACATATCCATGGAGCAACTTACGCCATTTGTGTAATAAGGAAACATTCACGCTTAGCCACATACCACTTTTAATTTCAGTAATGTTCATTAATATTTTATATCCATCTGATTACTTCTTATTAAAGCACCACAGCTGACATCAACCTCAGGTGATCAAATTGAAATATGAGCCAGAAGAGAAGCAAATACAAGTATATCCCCATTTTAATTAAATGTATCACAAAAATTCAAATACTTTTAAGAAATACTTGCCTCAAAGTGTTCCAAAGAACTCAACACCATTAAAATGAACCTCTGAAATCCTCTGAGATCAACAACTAAATTTAGCGGGGGGGGGGTATAAAACAATTTTTTCCTCTTAATCATAGTGTCAATCCTTATAGAGCCATTGACGGCCTCCAAGGGCAATTAGCCAAATATGAGCACCGCGGCTGAAATGACTCGGACGTAGCGAATTAGGAGTTCTTGATCCTCGGTCTATGGAGAGCAGCTGGTGATGATCACAGTGACAATATTCATCATATTGCACTTCAGGCAGCAGACTGAGAGCACGCCAGCTGCTGAGTGTCCAGAGCAGGGGGGTGGGAAACAGGGGTACCTGAGTGTGACATCGCAGATACCAAAAAACATACTGAGCAGACAGACGAGAAGATGAAGAGCTATAATCAGCTAAATCATGGGCGGAGTTTTAACTGGTCACAGCAAGGGACCTAAAGGGTGTTTTCACCAGTGAGAAAACACATTATTTTCTCAAGATGATCCTTCCTACCAAACTGAAAAAGAGAAATATTTTCATTTTAATGAAAAGCTCCAGAAATGTCCCTCTTGCCCTATATTTATAATTGCCAAACCCAGTGTGACACATCAACTAATTCTAAATACAGTCAGCATTCACACCTCTGTATGTCACAGGTATTCCGAGATCAGGAATCAGACAAACATAAAGCATATCTGGGAAGATTATATTTTGATAAGATCCTTCTTATTCAATATGAACCTATTTTGATGGAATATGGCGTGTAGCACGAGACAAACCTTTTCTGCACCGATTGCAGATTCACAAGTGTCACACATTTATGCATTTAACGAATAAAAACCTTCCTTATTTTTCATACAACCATTTTAAACTGCTTTCCCTGAATAGGGTCAGAGCAGCGCCATGGAGAGACTTTTTCAGGGGTAGGGTCCCCCCTTGGCACTTAGTGAAGCATCCTCAGACCTCCCCACCCCCACAGCTCTGCACATGCCAGGGTCAGAGAGACCTGGAAAGTATGTATTCCATGCAGTACAGGGCACACTAGACGGTCTACCAGTGCATTACAGGGCACACACACACACACACACACGCCAAGCAAAATAACCGCATGTTTTTGGACAGTAAGAGTCAGCTGGGTTACCTGGAGATAACGTGAAAGTTAGAATTATCCACCTTTTGGTCAGGTAAACCACATAGTGGAATGTGGCAGCAATGGTGCAGATGACGCTGTTCATGGCAATATCACATTCTGAAGGGCTCACAATGTCCAGAATGAGTCCAGAACATTCCTGAGTCTAACAATACCTCACATTGGTGTCGAATGGCAGGTGAGGGACTGTGTGTGAGGGAAAGAGACAGATGGCGTGGGGCAAGGTGGTGGCCAATCCTTCAATAGCTTGGAGCGTAAGGGAATGGCTAGACAAACATATCCATCCCATGTAAGTCTATATATCGCCATAATGGATTCAGAGCAGATGAGTTTAATTGTACCTTGAGATACATTTTCAGGACAATAGGGGCTGGTAATGTGCAGGTGAAAGAAAAGTAATTTAACCAACGAAATTTCATTGTCTTATGTAGGCCATTTATCTAAAACATTTTCATACACATACCTTGTTTGCTTGCTGCTATAAGGTAACTTTAGTAAAGTCATGTCTCCACCTTGTGGTCATTAAGTGGTGATGCAGGAAAGGAAATAACCGAGTACAAGTTAAGGCACGACAGAGTAAAATTAGATAGATAAGACTATTACTGTGCCAGCGAAAAATCTTAGTATAGCAGCAAAGATATACCGAAGGGGGAAAATAAAAAAAATAAACATAAAAGTAATGAATATGAACCATACATCTTCAAACTGCTTATTTTGACGGGGAGGGGGAGCCTATCCCATTCAGCACTCACAGACAGGGACACGCACATCCAGGCACAATATGACATTTACGAATTTTCCTTACCAGTCAAACTACATGTTTTTGCACTGCAGGAGGAAAGCCGTACAACATGGGGAGAACATGCAAACTCTACATAAAGCGACAGTGGGATTAAAATCCCACTCAGTCCTCGTTTGGTAACCACTGATAGCACAAATTAGAAACACATTCTTTATCTTTCATTACAAATCCACGTTACCGAGGACGCTTTAAGAGCGTGAAGACGAAACTTAACGAAGATGGTAGTCCTGTAACCTGCAAAATCGTTTAATTACATGGATCAGTTATTTGTCATAGTTATGTCTAGTTGTGATCCACTGCATCCAAAACAATGTTAATCTTTATTTTTAATGGAAAAAAAGCTCTTACACCTCATCCTCTCATGATGTGACTATTGCACGTGTGCCCAATGCGATGTGGCGATACACACCCCCTGCCCAGATTTCGTACCCTCCAATGTCAAAGTCCTTCTGAGGTCACTACTAGTATACTGTATAAAAGATACGAGTACTGGGTTTGGAGGCGTTTTCCAAACGGACGATGTTTAAAATATTTCTTGTAGCCACCTATAAATTTCTTACACTTTTCAGCTGATAGGATCTCCCACTCTTCAACTGTGATATTCAAAAAACTCTTAAAAAATTTGCAGGATTTTTACTAACAGCAGATTCCAAAGGTGTTCAATCACATTGAAATCTGGACTCATTGCAGCCAGTCTAATACTGTATAGTCCAGTGAAATCAGTCAAGGCTTTCTGTGTTTTTTTAAAAGTCAGGTTCCCCTTGGTCTTCACCCATAAAACCCTTCTTGATTCAGTGTGTTGTATTTCGTACAGAGAACTCCGTCACATTTGAGCTCTTTTTCATGTCAATTGTGGTGCTTTCCCAACAGTCTGCACCAACCTTCCACGGCCTGTTTGGTCAACGTTCCACTCCCCACTACATTGCGGGACATTCTTGGGAGTTCCACGGGCAGCAAACCTGGAGCTCTGTGAGCAGTGGTGTACAGGTACCAGAACCTCTGGAGATGGCCGTACACCTGCTGAATTCTTACGTTTGTTTTTTCTGATAGTCTCCGCTCATTTGTCTTCACCAATGATTAATTCATACCTTATCTACAGATAACAGTAATTGTGTCATGGCAACCATTCAGTTTTTATACCATTTCGGCACATTTCCATTTTGATTCCTCTTTTGATCCTGTAGTGTTGCACAAACAAATGTCTGTAAACCAAAGCTGCTTCACAGTCTATTTCCCCATAAAAAAACAAACAACATTTGCCAAAAATATGCATATATACACACACACATGTACACACACACACATACACACGTGTACATGCTTGTATTCATAACTTTGTGAGGACCGTCTATTCACTTCCATGTTCCCAAATGTATTATGTACATATTGCCGCCCCGCCCACATATTCACATATATTAACTACAACAACTATGTTGCATACAGTAGAAATTGTGTGCAACTGGCACAACATCAGACACTGGCCAAATACGTAAACGAATACATGAATAAAACTCACTAAAAAAGCCACGAAATCCTTCGAAGTTGGACATCATTTATTTTCTTATTGCCAAAGCTGTACAATTTCTATAAATACCTTTAACACTTAAATATTTACACCACTTCCCCCTGTTCTCTACAGTAGCAGATTTCTACACATCACTGACACACTTCGCTACAGGATTCCCCACCCCCACCAGCCGACACGTTCAGGTTATTCCTCCTGTGACAGACGTATTTACATCCTGTTAAATATTTGTCTTCTTCTCCCCACACAGTACATCTAAAGGATTTTATTTCTCATGGAAGGGGTAACGATCTGTCTGTACACACACACACACATACACACACACACACTCACGGATTTCTTTCTTTAAAAACATAAAACCAAAAAAATACCACAAAAGTGTATGGCTTCTAGAGTTCCACATATATTACACATCCTAGGAATGACACTACAGCCTACTGTGGGACAGAAGGTGTTCAATCTCCCTTGTACACAGTATGACAGGACTGAAAAGTACAGCAACTCCGCTATTTCTACAGGACAGGCTTTTCAAACCCAGCTGATTTTCATATTGTACCTGTTTCTCATTGCTAAATTATGCATACAGTTAAACAAAGTTCAACTTTTCTGCTTACGATTGTTTCGGACCACTCTAACTGGTGATGGACTTTATTGCACATCTAGAGGACGAACGATAGTTGAATAGTAATGCTTGACCGTTAAAGTGAAATGTACAGCATTTAAAACTTCTTATTCTTAACATGCAGTTTTAACTGTGCTGATCACAGACAACGAACATTAAAACCGGCACGGCAGCTAAGACGAGGGCAAGCAAAACATTTTGGACCAACTCACAATTACTGTAAGTAAAGGAAACGCTAAAAGGCCAAACAATGGGAATCTTTCTGTTGCGGTTCATATCTCATTGGTGCCACGAGTCTCCCCAGTGTGCTTTAGAGGTGAAGGAGCCAATAGCGTGTCCGCTTCAGCTAGGAGAGTTTCCCAACATACCACCATTTTAAGCATCTTGTAGGTTGTAGTCGATAACACCATAAAGCACATTAATATTTACTATACAGCCAGCATTTTGGGGGAAGGGGGAATGAAACTGAGGGTGGCAGAGCGTTAGAAAGTCTCCAGTTTTTTTTCCCCTTCCTTCTTTTCCAAGATTACTGTTTGTGCAGGATTACCGATTGTCTTATTTTCCTCCTGGGAAAACAGGGTAGAAGGTTGTTTTTGATACAGCAGTAGTACATTCAATAAACCGGTCGAAATGGCCCCAAATACAGATTAAGGTCCTACAGGTGAGCTGTCGGGCGCAGGAAGGTAAGCCTAGTAAAAGGGATGGATGGACAGACGAATGGATGCTCCTCTCGCTCGTGCAGCGTAAAAGCCAAGGGCTTGGTGTTTGGGGCCCGTCAGAAGGTGGTGGGAGGAGTTGGGTGTGGGTATTAGCTGGGTGTGGCTCGCAGGAGAGGAATCTTGGCCTTGCTCTCCGCTTCCTTACCCCGCACCGCTGCCATGTATGAGAAAAGACACAGCACAGAGTAGCAGATCTGGTCTGCCTGTGAAGACAGGGGGGGGCGGGGGGACAAACATTTGACATAATCCGATATCAACATCCAAGTCAAGCTCGAAAGCCCACAAATAACCAATTCTGGGGTTAACTTTAAAAGTGCTTGGCTTTGACATCAAAGGCACATTACACTGGAGATACATTAGCTATTACTAGCTCTAGAAATCCCAGTAGAGCAGGAAGATTACAGGAAACGCTGAACCACTTAAGCAAGGTGCATTGTTAAGTGAAATAACACAGGTCTTTAAGAAGCAGAACATGATAGAAACTCACCATTGGAGTCTTGTACTTGTGGATCACCACTTCTTTAGTTTCAGGAACTACATGGTAGACGTGTTGGAGACAGAATAAAGATTTTATAAAAAAAATATATATATATATAACTGTAAAGTCATGAGCTGGAATGGACAGTCTGTACATTTAATAGGACACATAAAACAAGCATAAAAGCAGGAATATACCAGTCAAGGGACAGAACTAGGATTTCAAAGAAAAGAACTGAATAGATGAGAAACACATGTAAAATGGACGGGTAGCAACGCCGATCCTATTTGCATGTGGATTATATTAAAGGGAACTGAAAAATAGTTTAAAGAAGCAGGACATGAACACAGTGTCTATAAGGCCCCCCAGGCAGCTGTAGGAAACCCCACCCAAACTCCACCTTGTCACGTCAATTAATTAAACCTGTAGCACATGGCCAGCTTACGTCACTAAAGAGCAGCAAAGGGATTCAAATGGTCAAGGAAACAAAGAGTGACAGTCAATGAATTGCTGTCCCCTTAACCCAAAGCCCACGAAGAGGCATGCAGTGGTGGGACTGGGTCATGCAACAATGAATGATATAATCCCACTGAAAATTTATTACTAATTTATGATATCTGTTTAATACAAATATTTAATAGCTCTAACACATGCAAGTAAACTTGCAACGATTGCAAAACTCACAAATGCCATGTGCTTCTGAAGAGGAAAAAAAAAACTTAACACCCACTATGTTAGTGACTTATGGATGTGTGAGAAGACAAATCAAATGATGAAGACTCTGTTAAGGGACACTGTACCAATGATCAATGATCATCACCCAAAGCTACAGGAGCTCCGATCTCCTGAAATCCCCAGTCTTTCCATCTGATCCTGCAGGATTTTTTTTTTTTAACCCTCTAGACAAAAACTGACCTCCGCCTCCAATGTTGGTGGAGGGGAAAAAGGAAGAAAAGAAGGTGAGCAGAGAGGAAGGAGCGACGGGAGTCAAAGAGGGGGGAGAAGAAGGAGCCGGCAGAAGGTAGGAAAGAGATAGATAAAAGTGACAGAACTTTACCTGCTGGAGAATGGAAGGTTTTCATAAAAGCGATGGTGAGGGGACATAGAGGCTTAGAGGAATGGCAGTAACTCACCCTCGTATTTAGGGGG
>JAODJX010000007.1:2283711-2309274 GCA_026776945.1 Isichthys henryi
TTTTATACCGTACAAAGTCAGTCTTTTTTGTGTAATGCCGTTTTCAACCTACCCCCCCCCCCCCCCCCGTAAAATCGCGGGGCCGACTCAGCTACCACTCACAGCCCAGATCATCAATCATTTACACAGTTACCGTGAGTTGACATATGACGTTCAGGAAATACATTCCAATTGGACACACGTTCCCAGAGCCCCTCATCTCCACATCCTCCATGGCTCTTCCAGCAATGATCACTAACCTGCGAGTCTAGTCCACTACCATTTATCATTTACCATTTAAACTGCAATAAAAAGGCTGAATTTTCCTATCATATTTATAATCAGTAATATATATCCTGTCCGGCCATGTAGGTTTAACAGGTTGGACCCAGTAGCCAGCAGGTCTGAACACACCAACAAAGAGTCCCTGCCTGAAGACGAACGTGCCGAAACATCACCCTCCTGGGTTGCTTTTATTTTAGCCATTACAGGACCTTTAACTATCTGGCCAATAAGTATACTTATTTCTCTTGGTATACAAGTAGCATACCTAAGCAATCATGAAAACAGACTCTGTGTGGTCAGTCAATTCTAAAACCCTTTTATGGATAAATGGGACCTGAAACTTTTACAGTAACACACTAAACCCAAAACAGCATCTCTCTGCCCCAATGAACCGTTTCAATCTTCTGTTTTAGATCAAATGTAAATGTGTCACGTATTCTTCCGAAGCTGATATCACGGGCGGGTTTGGCATGTTACACAAAAACTTCACTTACCTATAAAAATTAACAGGTCACACCTCAAACCAGAATACCAGTCAATGGAGGTTCTGCTTTTAGCAACTTGCTTCCGCCACCCTCAGCTGTGTGGTGCAGTCTAATGTGTTTTATTTCAACTTTTCATGCAGTCATATTCCCCCGGGAAATACACCAAGGAAACAATGTCTGTAGCATAAATTAAGCAAAACATCCCCGATCCTCCCTTGTATTACTACAATTTGCCTTCTCATCCTTTTGTATATCAGTTTTTTGACTTCATGGCAAATACACGAAGTTCCCAATTTAAGCATGCAAATGTTTTTTTTTTTTTTTTTTGTAAACTACAGTGCTTTGCACTGCACACCAGAAATAGCCAATAAGAGTTATTCTGATGGGATTAAAAAATTATGAAAATCATGAGATTTTGACCCATAACCCGTCATTTCAGAAGCTGGTATATGATGAAAAGATTTGTACCTTAAGTAAAGTGTTTTTGGTGTCCAAAGAAAATGTAATGTGGAAAATGAAAAATATATATACACACACATGAAAACAAGTTTCAGTCTGTGCTAATCTTACCTCTACTGTATAATCATCACCTGAAATCCCCAAATCCATCATTCATAATAGTCATATACAAGTATAGTAGTAATAAGACATTTACTCCAGAAACTGGCTTGAATATTGTAACATTGTACAATATTCGCCAAGATTCTGGAATTCTCAAGTTTCCAAAAAAGAAAACTTACTTGCAAGAGACTTCAGCAAATTAAAAAAATAAGAACATCAAGCAAATCAAAGCAAGCGACACACAAAATGACAGCTTCCTCTGTGGCGCCATCAAACTTCGTGCTTTCCGAAATCGTCACAAAATTGCAAGCCAGAATTGACATGATTTTGGAGGGGCTGGCTGGCACCCAGAGGAAGTGGGTGGCACACTGTCGAGGGAGTGAAGGAACGTGGGAGAGCGGGTGAAGGACTGGCGAGGCGGCATGCGTGAGCGGGCGCTCGGGCAGGCTGGTAGCGCTACCTGGCTGTGCATAAACTTGAGGTTGATGCCCTCTAGCGTGACCTGTAGCAACCCTCCTTCGCCCGTCTTCATGTCCTGTACCGGGAACTCTCCCCCGAGCTCGGGCCCTGCAGGGAAAGCATACCTAAGCCCCAATCTATACCACGAAAGCAGGAGTTCTAAACCCTTCTCAGGTCCTGTGACCCTTTTCAGCTTTTTTAGCGTCTTTACAATGCAGGTCTTAGTGTTACACATCAAAGCCCAATTAATGTACTCTATGGTCCAGCCTGTAAAGTGACTTAGGATCACATGACTTCTATCAGAAAGAAGCAGCAGGAGCTTGCAGTTGCCTGCTCATTCACAGCTCTGCAGGTCTTCATTCCCTTGTGACCTTACCTGGTTTAATGCTCTGCTGCCAAGCGGCAGCTCGCTCCATGCTCCCCTTCACACAGTAGTACAGCTCTCGACACTGAGCGACAGGCACAGACAGGGTCAGTTGACATCGTTTAACAGGCATTCCCAGATACCTCCACACCTACAAGACCTCCGATCTTGCTTGGTATGCGGAGTACTGCGAACACTAAAAGAATGTACCTGCATGGAACCACGAAGGCCATAAAATCTAGACTTTTCAAAGCTAATTGCTCACTTGGGACCTTCTCAAACAAAGAAATGTCAAAAAATAGAATAGGAATAGAATATTAGCAACCTGTTTTCGCTTTATCAAAAAAAGACAGTTTACGCAAGATACCGAATATCACACTCAAAGCAGTAAGACAAGGAAAGAACATTTGTCAAAGAATACAGCCAATCCTCTGAGAAAGCTGGGATCACCATGGAAACACCAGCAAAATTCTCCTTGCATGGGCACATCAAACAATGTTTGATGGACAGCTCCCAGCAAATGTGGTGCAAACCTAAGACTATGTAATATCCTGGAAATGAGTCATCAATGAAGAAACCAACCTTTTTGGTGTAGAACTTATTGAGTTGGGTCTCTTGGCCATTACGCCTCCAAAGACACAGGACTTTGGTCTTGGGGCAGTAGGTCATGTTGATGAGCTTCTCGTACCACCAGCGCTCGCACACTGTGCCAATGTTGCTGCGTAGCACAATGCAGTCATCACACACCTGCCGACAGAAGTGCGCTGTGCGTGAGCCACCCCAACTGCATGTCAGAGCGACTCAGCTCATCAGAATATGAAGAAAAGCCAATACAATCTCAAGCTCGTCTCATACCTCCATGAAGAATATGTCTCCCGTTGTATCTGTCCCAGCATGCACCACAAATGTTTGCTTCTTGATATGACGGCTGCCACTGGGCCGAATGGACAGCTCCCGCCCACTCTGCAATACGGGAGACAATGGCGCCCAGCTTATCCATTCACTCGGCTGTCTATCAATGCCGGGCTGTCCTTTGTGTAAAATGGCTTAACCCAAATCTAAAGCTGTCAAATGAATCAATTCTGGAGTAACTAGAGAAGCCACAAAGACTATGTGCATTCAGGGACCAACAGCACACACTAGCAGGTCAGCCTCGTTCCTCACCAACTCTGATAGACGATCCAAGACCTCATTGATCTCCTGACTGTAGGTCAGGCCGACGTGACACTTCCCCATCAGGCGTCTGATTTTCTTCCTGATGTCGTTTTTGTTGACCTGTACCAGAAACCAAATTATTTGCTTTGACAGCGAATGCTAACTCCACTGCCACTTCTAAATCTGGACTGACAACTGCATATTAGATTATCTGAACAAAAACACTGGATATATTCACAGTAGTTCAGTGGAACTTTACAAAGTTTTTTGGGAACAAACCTAGAATTTTGGTCAATATGTGACAGGTAAGAGTTTTAATATTCGGGATTTGTGACCACATAAATAATACAGGTGGAATAAACCATAAAAATTCACTGAACAGTTTATGAACCTAAACCACCCAGACACTTTTATATCAAGGTCCAACTGTAGCTAAAAGAAGCTCTTAACTCATGGGAATGAATGAAACAAGGCTCTGGTTTGAAGCTCTAAACCAGTGGTTCTCTTAACCGTGCCCCATGTAAGTCCAGTCGTGACCCTATATCAAGTATAGGTTTAAATTAACACTATGATCATGCACACAGTGCAGTCTGCAGGACACACCAATCAATGCCTATCGCACAAATCTGATTGGATGGGCCAGTGAATTATTTAAAAAAGCATCTGTGGTTTGGTTTCTTGGATTGGTTGAATGTTCACTAGTTTTGCACTAAGCATTTGCAGGTCTGTTTATATTGGTTAATTCTAGGATTAAGGCTGGGAAATCTGATCGTGGATCAGTATAGGAGCTTGCTAGATCTACAATGATTACACTTCCAACTCTGCCGCACAACCTTTTCAGAACTTTTGGGTTGCGACCCACGGGTTGAGAATTGAGCCTCTAAACAGCATTTTTATAATATCAGGCATCGCTGACTTTCATTGTGAATAAGCAGTCTCACAATTAATTATATTTTCATTTAGCAAATCCCATTCAGCTAAATGACGTGACCATCCATCCATTGAATTCATTTATGCTGAATAAAACCTAAATATAAAACAACTATCAGCAAATATAAATGAGTATAAATAAGTTCAAATGCATCTGTGTGTGTCAGACCTTCAAAATGCCTTAGCAGTAGAGAAATGTCCATAATACTTTACTTGACAGGGCAAAAATAATATAGTATTACACTATTACTTATGGATAACAAAGTAAGTTTTAGTTACAGTATATACTGATCTCATGTTAAATCATCATTAATGAATCATAATACAACTTGTATCCAAAGAAGTTACTATACTTGTTACTATATACCTTTGTAAACTACTGAAGGAACTACTGAAGTAACAAGTAATGAAGAGCACAAGTGAAATACTGATGTCATATTTGTTTACCATTTATCTCAAGTAGCTATTTTGGTTCAAGAATCGTTCATGATTTGTACTTCGGTAGTAAAGTGTCACCAAAAAGTTTATATGTTCACCTTCATCATGAGCATGTAGGCCATTATATTGTGAAGTAGGGTGGCCAGAAGCCGGTCTTCATCATCCTCCAGGCGTTTCCGTTCTTGATCTCCAAGTGACAGATACCTAGTGGTTGTGGGAGGGGAGGATTGTCAGTCTATTAACCTATTAGCCTGAAACCCATTCTCTACCATATATGCCTATCTCTCAGCAGTGCCAGGTACTCACCTGTCGATCATCTCCTGGGGCCCTTGGTCCAATCCCATGCCTTCCCTCTCCAGCATGACCGCATCCAGGAAGGCGTCCTCCCAGAACTGCATCTGGTCCCAAAGTGTGGAGCGCTCCTTGCCTGTGCACACACATGCACACGTAGCTCAGGGTTAAACAAAGTCAAGAAACCGTGTTTGCCAGCTTCACTGCCTGCTAGAGATACACTCAAATAAATGGAAAAAAAATCATAACTTGAAAAACCTCTTAGCAAATGTTATTAAATGCACTGTTTCACCAGTGTTTTGCATGAATAGGATCCAACACAGGGCTTTTCAGGGTCTTTAAAGGTTCTTTTCGTCCCCCTTAGGACACCGTAATAGAGGAAGATCAGGTGCCAAGCAGGGGAGCTGGTAACTGAGGTGACCACAGATTCAATTCTCAAGCACAGTCATGTTGATTCCTTAATATAAATCTTTGTGAAGGTGACAGTCCTGTCTCTCTGGTTCTTTATCTAAACCGGTAATCAAAAAAAGCTTTGTAAAGACACCAAAGGCCAAAGATTTGACCTTCTCAACAGCACTGAAAAGGCTGCGTGCCTTCAGCTTTCGTACAGGGCTTGTAAGGTCAGGCAAGATAAAAATCCTATCTTTTTTTTTTTTAAAATCTAATTTATCATGCAGCAGTTAATCTGCAAATAGGGAACCTTGGCCAGAGGAGTTTTAAAGTTCGCAGGCATGCACACAGTCATAAAATACAGGAGAGCAAGACAGGAAGTGACTCAGACAGACAGCGGTGAAAGGGAAAAGGTCAGCCCTACTCAGAGAGAAGGTCTCCATAGCAGCATCTTCCAGCTGGTCCCACACAGAGCTTTTATCCCGGCCTGGGTGTCCCAGGACAGGCAGAAAGGAAGGAGAAAAGCAGCATGAAGGGCTTACAGGCAGGAACAGAAGACGAAACATTAGCTTGAATTCATAGTAAGCTTATACACTATATAATAAGAGGAGGCAGACTCATTTTTGAATTAAAAAGTATATTAGTTATGGAAAGACCATGTCAGTATATATTATAAAATGTATGAATAAACACAGTTCTTAAGAGAGAAAATAAGCACATCATCAATGTTTGCTGCATTTTAATCAGGGTGTCCTTCCCAGGCACTTGTGGATGATAACTGCACAGTAAAGAACCTGCATCTTCTCTGCAGAGGCGCTGAAGTAAATCACAGTTTGCTCACACACTTCAAAACAGAACAGTGACCCAATCCGGGAGAGAGTTCACTACTTATTTTCTGCTGACATCACGCAGTAGTCTAGTCATACTGTAACTGATAACTAAACATGTTTGACAAGTTGTATATAACAACTTCTGTGTGGTAACCAGATGAAACCGTGCTACCATCAGGAGACACAAGAGTGCCTCCAATGTGGTACTTTCTCATTGCTTTGGGAGGCTGCTGGTTCTACTCGCAGCTGAGCTACCAGCTATGTTCCTGATATGTGTTTCAATTGTCACATCAGAAGACTAGAATTTATTCCTTAGATTAAGAATTAAGAAGCTGAAATGGACTCCAACATGTTCCATGTGACCTGCAGTTGATCCGCTTCAGGAGAGTTGGAAAGGAATCCAGTATTTGGAAGCGGCCAACGACAGCCTAGACTCCAGATTCCCCAAAATTCCACTAGACGAGTGAACATACCAAGCAAACCTTCGCAGAGGTATATCCTCATACTGATATCTTCAAGAGGCACGATTTGAGCCTCCTTCCTTAAGCTGCCTCGTGGTTCTGCCAGGCCAGGCTTCATCTTGTGAGGCTTGCCCTTGAGGAAAAACCCAACATCTCCAAGTCAATCTGGGAAATACTTTAGCAGTCACTCCTCTGCTCTTATTTAACACTGACCAATACAATTGGCATTGTAGATACTATCTGCACGGTGTGTAATTGTCCTGTAATCGTAGGCCATCGTATAATTTGTCATTCTGAGCAAGGATGAATAGATAGAAGTATTCAAGTACGAGTCTATAATGTATTGAATGTATTGCTGGATTATTCACTGAGGGTCTGTGAGTATGGGGCATTTCCATGTACATTGTGGATTGTGGGGGGGGGGGGGATGTCAGAATATATGATTAATAGAATCCTACAACAGGGTACATACAAAGAGAGAACTGGTGGCAGGGTTGGTCTCGATCTCGCTGTCAGAGAGGGTACCCCGGGACACGGTGAGGTGGGGGGGAAGTCCACCTGCCGGACCATCACCAGCGTTGCTACTCAGGTCACTGTCGGCCCCCAGCGTCTCACCAGAGCTGTTGCTCACCTGAGGGGGGCAGCATTGAGCAAAGGTCTTGCGTCTCTTAGACTGTTTGCTTGTTCACTGCTTCCCAGACACGAGAAAAAGTGAATCACCAAGGAACAAAAATCCTTGATTCCAGAAGGCACCGAGGCAGCGGTCTCGGATTAGTGACAACATCAGGTTTTTTGTCTTTTTGGCTAGAAGCTTATCTTAGTCTACAGACTTCATTGACCAAAGGAACATCTTATTGGAAGATAAGGGATTTTAAAGCATGCCTCAGGTTAAAAAGACACTGTTAATCTAAAAGACATTAATAGTGTTCAGGGCAGGGTAAAGACATATCAGTCGTTGGACTGCATTATCAGACTCCTGTATCGCGCTCGCTTTTTATGCATTTGCATGTGGCTCACCGGCTCCTGTCACGTTACCGACACATGATACTTATCATTCCTGCATTTTTTAATTCACTCTGGTCTCAGGTTATTAATGTTGCGTACCATGTTTTATTGAGGCATTCAAACACATAACTTTTAACAATACAGGAACCCCTTCACATTTGCGAGGATAAAGGGGGGAAGATCCCCGCAAATGTGAGTATTTGTGAATAATACTGGGGCGTCTGCTAGCCTGAACAATCGGAAAAATAACATAAAAAGTCGATTTAATACCACTTTCCAAACAATCAATTCTGTATTATACACTCAGCATTTCAAATTATTTTGTCATTTCTTATCAAGACTTTTTTATATAATATATATCATTATATAATATACAAACTATCGAAATTATGCCACTGTATGAACAAAGTTACTACCGTATGTACTGGGGGCACTATATTTTGGGCAAAAAATGCAAAATGTAGACTTCCAATATTAAAGCTATAGTACTCCCTAGCATTAACAAACACTACAGTATGTATCACTAATATTTATACATAATATGGTTTTATGTGATTCAAATTATTTCAGTATTGTTTTTGGCTTACGGGTCGACTGACTTTTTGCAATCTTTTGGCAAACTCCAAAAATATTCACATTTTATTGCTTACGGCCAACTCACGATTAACCGAAACCACGCATGTCAAGTCCGCAAATGTGACGGGGTCCCCGTACAGTGTATCTGTTTGCATTATTTCTTAGCATGTTGAGTGAGAGGAATACAGTTTAATCCCGAATATCAGTTTCATTTTAATTTATTATGACTTGGTTCTCATTATCCAAGTCCCTTGTAGCAATAAGGCTCAGAGGATCCTCATGTCAACCATAGCCTACCACAGTGCTGGCCTCAGAGTCCTGGCTGGTGCTCCGAGTGAGGCTGGGGGACTTTGAAGTCCTTACAGACTCTGTTTCACTCTTCTGTAGAAAAACATGGGAACAGAAATGAGCCTGGAAGATGGTGAGGGGAATGGTAAGTTCTGAGAAGCAGGGCTCAGAACCACACTAGAAGATAAATGAATCTATCAGGATTGCACAGTGTTGAAGGGTGTCAGACATCACATATTACAGGATCCATACATGTTAAGACTGAGCTATAAGCATGTGCTGTCACTCTCAAACTGATCATGGCCATTTCTTCAAATTCTGAGTCTCACCGACCTGAGAGCCAGAGGTGACACTGAGGCCACTGTCAGCACTGATCTGAGATCTCTTCTCATCCGTGTCCCCGGGGTCGACCACCGGCTTGCCTGCTTTTGCAGCTTCTGTCCCTGAAGGAAACACTCCATCAGACTGGCAGCCACAAGTTCCTTCAATTCGATTCCAGTGGGAGAATCACATGACCAGGTGCAGGAGAGTGTTACTGAATTCACTTCACAGGGAGTATTGTTATTCTGAGGTCATGAAGATTAGAAGATGCTAACGGATTACCAGAAATACTCATATAGTCCAGGATTTAAGCCCGTTTCTATAATGTCATTAAAAGCAAACCCTTTAAATTAATTCCTCTTATCTGACTGCTGACCTCAGGGTCCAGCATCTACTGATGAAACTCTGTGTTTAGCGGTAGGCAAAGATCTCAAGAGGGGGGCACAGAGGTTGAACGTTTGTAGATATTAGGTGGCAGTAAGTTGCCCGCTTTTACAGTAACAACAGACTATAAACGTCATTCAGCTGTAAACTGCAGCTTATGTTCTACCTCAGTCCAAACTTACACATATACATATATATATATGTGTATGCACTGAGCTATATATGGAAAGCCACAGAAAAGGATGGGGTCCAGTTCAGCTTTCTTTAATGCAGTAACGTGAAACCCAGTCATACACTATACTGTGTCATTCTAATACCACTAAGTTCAGAAGTTTAACTGGAACGAACAAATATATTTAAAAAATTGACCTCCTTCTTATAGAACAGCTTTGCCTTCTAGAAACATTTTAATGTAGGTTACCCCTAATTTAGCCTGCAAAGTCTAAGAGATTCCTCAGGTCAAATACACTGCACCAAGGCCTTTCTGCCTGTAGGAGGCGGAGTGGCGCCTTACAAGTGACTCAGTGAACAACAAGGAGCAGGGAGTCCTTGGGAGTAGCTGACCCCAACAGTTATGATTCTTAGTAGATTCCATTACACCAGTGTTTCTCAACCCATCCTCAGGGATCCCATATTTTTGCTCCCTCCGAGCTCCCTGTCAGATAGGTCACAGTCTTGCTTCCTCCCGGGAGCTGAGAGGGAGCAAAACTATAGATTGTCTGAGGCTCCCCGAAGGCCAGGTGGGGAAACACTGCATATGGTCACACAAAACTGCATGTAATTTAGAGCAAAACCTAAACAAGAATGAAAATCAAGATGTGGGGTAGCATACTAAGAAAACAAATTATTCTGGCCCTTGACACTCAGATGTGCATTTAAATGTACAAACCCAAGCAACCTGTGAGAAGGAATTTATGTCCTATAGTTGCCAACCAGAATTTCAGGGAAAAATGCAGCACGGAACGAAGCCAGCTGCTTCGCAAAGCAGGACACTTGTACTGTAAAAGTGTTAAAACGGCGATGAAATTAGTAGCTTCCCAGTAAAAAAACACAGCCGTCTTTGACAAAAAAATGTCAAGAAAACGGATATCCTTTTTATTATGGACAGAGATGTCATTTACCACTATAAACACTACAAAAGTATTTCCAAATCTTAAAGAGCCTAATAAAGTTCAGGGTTTCTCTTGTTCATTTTATGATCCGCACTGAGGTCTGTCATGTACGCCGGTGCTTAAGCACAGTAATCTATCTGGAGACACGATCTGTACTCATTGAAATGAACATTACAGACATAGGAGGTGTAGAAGTGGCGGGTGGAAATAAAGAGGTAATAAGAAGACCCAGACCCAGTCTTTTTCTTGTGAAATGTCTTACTCTGTAGTTTTTCCATAGCTTTTTGAGCTCTGTTATCCTGGTGCTTGCTCCACAATTCTACCCAAGATGCAATGCAAGCAAGGAGAGAAAGATATAGAGAGTCAGAGGCTGTTGGATTGGCAGGGAATGAGTGATGGGCGTTAAAAATAAATAAATAAATGACATAAATCAAGCAAAAAAGAAAATCATATAATTATCATCTTCAAATAAAGATGCTTTGTAAAAACACTACAGGCTAAAATGCATTAAAAATTTAACTTATCAAACTTAACAGCCAAGCACTGCTCTATGGTATTGGTCCCAGGGGCTACAATCTGGCAGACTATCAGGTCTTTATGGCATCCCCTGTCTAGACACTTTGCATCAAATATCTGAACAGTGGAATTAAGTTACTGAAGAGGATGGGAAGAGACTGGAGCCTCCCTGAACCAGGACCTGAAGGAGCAATGAACAAATGGGAAAAAATGGCTCTGGAATGGCAGTTGAGCGGCCAGCCACAGCAGTGAGAATGGAGCAGCGGAAGCAGGGGTGCAACGTGAGAGAGACACATTCCGTAGAATTGAAGGTGCTTTTCCCAAAACAGGGGGGCGGGCCAGAGGCGACACTCGTCCCGTTTACACAGACCCCCCCAGCTGTATCCTCAAACCTGGGCAAAATCTCTACTGACCACGAATGCTCCAACCGCGCTACTGAATTGCAGATTATGAGATGCCTGCAGTTGCGTTCCTGATACTAACAGACCAGCAAGTAAACCAAGCAGGGTACAGGGTCTGCATAAAGGGGAAGATGAGCTCAGAACAGTACCTCACACAGAAAACTGCAGTAGAACCTGATCGCTAGATTCTGCTGGTTAAATACAGCTGATAGCCAATGGATTTTGAATTAGTGTCAATATCAGAAAGAAAATATACACTATTTGTAGACTAACTAAAATAAAAATATATACATTTAATTTTACGTATCTCTATCTACCAATTCAATAATACTGCAGATTTCGAATCAAACAGAAAATGGCTGATAAAAATCAAACAAACATGCGTCCAGTCCTTTGGTTGAGGGAACAAACATGGTGAAATATCTGCAATACATTGGATTTGATTAACACACAAGACAACACACTAATTTGCATACTTATGCTTAAGAAGAACATTCACTACAACCTGTAATCTGGGCAATATGTCTGACATGCATCATTTCCATCTAAACAACTCAAAAGATAATTTTGTCTGTCTGAACCAACCAATTTATGGATTCTACATAGCACTGAAAAGAAGGAGTGTCATATTTTATATTTTATATATTTTACAAAATACCCTAATTGCGCTGAGTCATTAATTAGTAAGTAATAATTTATACCCACTCATGACAAATGCCTGACCCATTAACATACCTTACTCAAAATCATAAACAGCACTGACTTTAAAGATAAAGAACATCTGGCGTGCATTCTTAGAAAACTGTTGCTGAAAAACAAAATAAGTAACTGCTATCACGGTTTACAGAAGAGCGCCCCCTCATGGGCGAGGGGAAGCTCGGAGTACACACCAATAGAGGCAATAAAATTCTCCTCGTTCAGACTCCGGGTGTCAAACTGGTGAGCTCCCCTGCCGGTGGAGGGGGCAGGCGGATGTAGCTGGAACTTGGGTACCAGCAGGGGGCGTGGTGGTTGGGCAGTGTCTGCCCTGGGCGTCAAGCTGCCCTTACTGCTCGGGCTGCTGCCGCCCGCGGTTTCTGTGGGGCTCCGCCTGCGCTTCTCAGCCTCTTCAGAGACAGACGAAATACCCGGGAAAGAGCAGGGTGGAAGGGTGAAAGAGAGAGAGGAAGATGGTACGGCGAGAAAAGGCAGAATTTCAGATTAATTTACGAATGATTAAAGCATTTAACTGGACACCCAACCAGTGGACATGCTATTTGATTT
Source organism: Isichthys henryi (assembly GCA_026776945.1). Lineage (NCBI taxonomy): Eukaryota > Metazoa > Chordata > Actinopteri > Osteoglossiformes > Mormyridae > Isichthys > Isichthys henryi. The sequence continues at coordinate 2,296,206 of JAODJX010000007.1, forward strand.
CCCACCAGAGGAACCTTTGTCAATGAAAATTAGTCAATATGAATTATATAATAATAATAATAATAATAATAATAAAAAAAAAATATCATCATTATCAACTAGATTTTAAAGTGCAGAGTTGGTAGCAGCCCTCAGGCAGGGCAGCGACCGGCAGGAAATCTAACAGGATTATCTGATGGCTCCACTACAAGGAAAGTGACAGAAACGTGAAGAAGCCACAGAGAGGAGAGACACCCTCAGAGGAGCAGGACCTGAGGATGCAGAGAGCGCCCCTCCATTTCAGCGTTCACACATTCTCACTGCCCGCCGCACGATATTTTTGAAATGCTAAGATGCCTGTGGAAACCCGTTTTCTCCCGCTGCTGGCATCACCCTGAGATGTGACCCAGTGAAAAAGAGCTTAGATGTTGCATGGCACAGGAGCAGCACAGAAATGATACATGCTAAATTACATGCCAAATATTGTAAACTCTAGTTGGAGCTAGTTATCTTTGCTATGTTACTGCACTCGCTCGGAAAACAGAAATCCTAGCTACCACAATTGGAACAAAGAAGATGCTGAACAAACACAGGTTAAATTTCAGCTGAAACAGCTGCCTTCTAACTTCCAAGATCTACAGTAAAAAAACAACATCCTTATTCACTAAAAGGAGTCAATACGGTACCACATTAGTATTCATTTTGTACTCTGAACAACATGTTTTACCCAGTTATGTATAAATAAAAACAAGTTAGAACGCAATGAAATTGCAGACTAACATCTACACCTATGATGTCATTTCTAATTTGCACTAATTATATAATTCCTGTTATACCCTCTCGCCAAACTATTGATGGCTGGTCCACTGTTGGTTAGCGTGTTAGATTGCTGGCTAAATAGGCATCCATAACAAGCTATTAACACCAGATTATTCGAGATTTTTGTCTATAATCAGCTGCTCTTAATCTTCTATGGCTCCACACGACAAGAAAATGGCTGATAATTTAAGAAACCAGACAACAAAACAGATGAAAAGGGTACAACACTGAACACAAAAGATTTTCTTGGTTTGCGAGTCGCTATACCAAAGGCCAGCTACTTGCTGCTCGGACAATACCGAATAAGCTTCTTTATTGTAATCAATTCAAATCTATCACTACTGCATCGATGTTAACCAATAGTGTTTTAGCACCTCATACGAGATCTAATTAATTAAATTTACTAATTAATTATGTTTACTTATTGGTTTTGTGCTTGTGTTAATAATCTTTTCCTGCTGAACGCTCTTACTGTTGGATGCACCGACCAGCAGGTTACTCTGCATAAATGCTATATGATGTACTCTGCAACCATATCATACAAACTGGTTTATAGCTTTGGATGTAGGAGACCGCAGCAGGGAAGGGGCAGCTAGGCGGAGGTACCCTACCTTTGGTCTGGTAGTGCGTGCGAGCGATCTCCAGCAGGCTGAAGACGCTGGCCATGCCTCCCAGCCCGGCATTGCTGTACGTGTGCTCTAGGCTGGACACCGTGCACTTCAGCAAGTCCAGCATCCCCTTATACACTTTGCGGCTGAGCTCCTGCACACAGGGAAAGAAAAGCGTTTGTTTTTGGGGACTTCCCTCCAGACTTGCGGAGGAATGGATTTATAAATGGAGGAGATTTCAGAGATTCTGGTGCTATAGGATCATCAGAGCTTCACTTTTGACTGGACGGAGCTCCACCCTCCCTCTCCGCCCCAGCTCTCACCACATCATGGATGACTTCCTGTCTGGCGTCCTCCTCTGACTGGATGGCCCTGTTCAGTTTGCTCAGCACAAAGATGCGCAGATGCTCATTCTCCAGCAGGCGGCGCACTTTCTTCATGTTCAGCCAGCCGACACCTTGGCCTTCTAGGACGCCCTGCACCACTTCCTTCAGGAACTGCTGGTTCTCGCTAATGGGGACACATCATTTAGGGCAGACGTGCTGAATAGAAACTGCAGATCAGAGTCTTATCTGATACTTCTTGTACGGATCAACCATATTGGAGGAGGAAGTACCACAATATCACAGGCGAAAATGAAGTGTACACATCGTATCAATTTAACATAGTCGCATTAATATTAAGCACTCAAAGTATTTCAAAGGTAATATAACTAAAAATCATGTAGGGTCACAGGTTCCAGGATCAGAGTTGGTGTAATTTAGGTTCAGAGAGTAAAAGTCCAGACTGGGATTTTGTTTCAACCAACCAGCTCAATATTTTGTGACTGACTCCAACTGGTTGGTTGAAACAAAATCTTGGTCTGGACTTTTACTCTATGGACCTCAATTACCCAACTCTGTCCAGGACTAAATAAGTGAAACAGCAATTTCAAGAAAGAAAGACTGATCCCAAACTAATGACATCATCCTGCCAAGATGGTATTGATTTCTTCTAGTCAGTTCACTGAGCTGAGTCCCCTTCTTTCAATTTACTTTTTAATTTGCAGAAACAATAAGAAATGGGTACAATCAGAAAGCTGCCATGTCCTGTGTACCTGTTGTTTGTCCGCCCCTGAGGAGAAGGCGACTCCTTTTTCACTGGACTGTGCTTAATAACAGAGGATTTCTGGTCCACCAGAGCTCTCGGGGGACGGTTGCCTGAAAGGGCCAAACAGAACTTAGGCACCTTCAGGGCACTTACAAAAACACAATAAATATCCACCCACTTGCATAACTTACATGCTCCAAGCTCTCTCTCTCTCATACAGACTCATACTGTACACACACACACACACACACACACACACACACACCTTCCTACACGTCACCACCCACATTCAGACATGCATGGCACGCACAGCAGCACAAAATCATATACCACACACACCCACGCCTAAGAACATACCAATACCATCCAAACGTACACAGAGCATGTAATGTTGTACCGATGCTGGCTTTCAGGCAAATACATTCACGTGTACAAGTGCTGGTATGGTGTAAAAGATATGTAGAAAGAAGCAAACACACCTTTACTTGCTTGGTAAGCGCGCACGCACACACACACACACACACACACACACACGTTATCGATAACTAACTACTGACATTATTGACCCAGGTATGTGGCACAGTGCAGAGTGGCATGTTTAAAAGGTGCTATACTGGTCACTGCTGGTAACAGGCATAAACAAACCAAAACGAAGATGATTGATGGAAACACCAGGTTCACACATCGGCAGAAAAAAGAGCAAAACTGAAGAGGCTTCACAGTAACAGTGGCAAAACGCTAACAAGCTGAACACCTTCATGCAACACGTACTAATTAACACGGGACTAATATTTACTTGTGCGTCATATGTACGTACATACACAAACACAGTGCGTAAAAAAGGCACGCTTTTTGTGATTGGTTAATAAATATGAGGGTTAGACACAACGGACGAGCAAAGTATACAGCACGGTCGAGGCTGGATGACTTTCACTGCCAAAAGCAGAGCAGCTCAGAGACATGAGTGCAGAAGAGACTGGTGGGAGATGGGAGAAGGAGCTAGACTGGGTGGGAAACATGCAACTCATGCAAGGGTGAGACCCACCTTCGCCGCTCACCGGGCCAGCTTCTGTTATTATCTCCATTAGAGAATTTAGCCCAAATACTGGACACAGAACCCAGAATTAGTGCAGTGAAGAAGACCAGCTCAAGAAGGAGAGATGCCAGCCCGAGGCAGAGCAGACACGCGACTCGACGGGGACGCAGCACGCCCGCGTAACTGAGGGTGCAGGGCCGGGCCAAGGGGAGTAAACGGAGCAGAGCCGGCTTGCAGTGTTTTAACTGCTTCCGCGGACATCATCCATCCGCCCAGGTAGCTCCGCCTCAGCATTAACAAACAGGTACGTTTCAACCTGCTCGTCTATAATTCAGAACCCAATCCACCCCAGCCACAACAATTTCACTGCCCTGCAATCTAGCAGGAGGTCCCGCACCATCAGACCACTGACAGCCAGATTCAAGAACAGTGTGTTTTCCTCAGCCATCCGGATTTCCCGTCACAGTCATGCCCATGGCAAATACACTTTAAAGATCAGCTACTGCGTTTTAGTACCGACTGACTGCATATCATCCAGACTGCACCGTTTTGTGTTGCTTTTTAAATAGCATTGTTTTGTAATCTCTTGTATTGTTATACACCATCTGCATTGCTCTGCACTGTCCTGTAGGATTTTGCATGGTCTGCATTGCTTTGCACTGCTTTGGTTGTTTTGTCCTTGTCTTGTTTAATGTTTTTTAAGTCCAAACTAGTAAAGAATCCAATGGACCTGTTGCACATGGCTAATAAAGAATCCTGAATCTTGTGTTAACTGCACAAGACGACCAGCCTCTGCTGATCTGGGGCAGGACTTCCTCAAGAGAAGCCTGGAGACAACTGCGGCAAATTTGGACGTGCCGCTTGCTCCATCAGGCGGTGCCTCTACCTGGGTGGAGGAGAGGTGAGCTGGTACTACAGCCTGGGGGTGGGCAGAAAAAGCAGCGAAGAGCTTTCCCACCCTGGCTGCCAAATGTGATACCAGCCCCAAGAGCCCCCGACCCCCCCACCCCCGCCCCAATTTCTTTAGCACTGTAGCAGACAGGGACTGAGGTAACCACACAGAAATACCACACAGTAATGGGGACGGGGACAATGAACATCACAAGCATACAGGCACAGAGAGCCAACAGAACAAAAAACACACATTAAATAAGCACAGTATAAAGTCACTAGCAGTTATATATACCTGCATAAATGTATTCAACTGGAAGCCAAAACTGATAGACGTTATGAAAAAATATATAAATATACATATATATATATTTCTTCGAATGTGTACATGTTGGAAGAATTGTCTCCCTGCAGCAGAATAACAAGGGCTGAAAAAAATTCCCCTGTAATACATGCCTGCAACCCTGCAAAGCGAACTGCTCTGAATCAAATCACGCTGAATGTGAACACACTCCGCTTAGCTAAACGGCAGATATTTCACTTCAGAAAGAAGAATGAAATGTTGCTATGGCAACTATCCAAAAAAAAAAAGCAAAGCTCTGGAGTTACATCTTACGTTTCCTATGCACTGTACAGGACATGGTATCGTTTTTTACTCACGGTTTTATAAATAGAAATGAACGCTGTCACACTTCAGAGCATGTGTAAGTAGAGCTTTCCGCCATGTGGACATCCTAAATAGCGCCATAGGATTAACTTGATAAGTTAACGTTTATGCCAGTAGATTGTGATAAAAAATCCCCATTGTCATCCGTTTCATATGTCATCTAAATAACACCTTAAAACATACAAACACATTTTGCACAAAACAACACTGCAAGCAAATTGCAGATACATGACTAATTATATACACTGCAAGCAAACACTTCTCAAAGCTTCACGAGGGAATGGACAGGGGAAGTGAGATTTTACCTTTGAGCACAAACAGATTTAAATAACAGATTCAGCCAACTCGCACTGGCAATCATCAACATTTCCATAGCTTTGTAGCCACTCCATGTACACCCTAGCATTCTCTACTGAAATTGAATAAAAACACTGGCATGTTTCCACAGGGGAAAAAAAATCAATTAACAATCCAAATACTGCATACTTCATAAATGGCTGTTTTAATAAGTGGAGAAATATAATCTTGCCTTTCAGCTATCGTCGCCTAAGCCAGACACTGACTCAGCTAAAACTCGGTAGTCTGTCAATGTAGCATTAAAGATACTGTTATTACAACCTGACACATGCAGACTTTGCGGTTCTTCCCAGAAGTAATATTGCATGTCATTTTTTTACATGCACATTTACAGGAAACGAAACAGTGGTCTCAAATTCAACAGTTCAATTAAGAACAGTAGCAATCCAACGGTAAAAGTTCAGAATATGGTGACTATATCTTTTACTTGTACAGAAAGACTAGACGGCTGCCAGACATCTAAGAAACCACGGGAGCAAATTAAATGTCCAGTGAGACACCTTCAGTGCGAATGAAAGCTGAGTGTCTATCAGCTCAGTAGGGGGCGGTTGGAGTAGTGAAGGACTGTAGCTGTAACGGCAATAAGGAGAGTACTGTACCTTTAAGACTGGGGAATGGGTTGGCCTTGTCCCGTACTGCTTTGCTTGGGAGGGCCAGATTGGACAGGCTGAAACTGGTACCATGGTTCTTGTACAAGTTACCTACAAGATGCACCAATTGGAAACACTTAAGGGATGATTGACAGCTGAGGGACTAGCTTTGCTAGTATGACAGGCTAAAAAGTACATGACTCATAAGTTTAAGGGCAGATTAACTAAATAAAAATAAAAACAAATAAGGGTGACTGTTGACCTAATACATACAGACGGCCATAGAGACTGTCCTGCATATTGTACTAAAGCGTAACACCGCATCAGGCTGCCCTATGGGTACCCACTGGCAAAATTCATGAGACCGCTGAAGCCTTCGTTGCTGTTGTTGGAGATGGTGGAGGTAGGGGAGCTGCCGTGGGAATCCGACTCGCCGTCCGAGTCGCCAGACAGCCTCAAGCTGTTGGGCCGCAAAGGGAGTGGGGGCCTGCAAAAGAATCAGCCATTAACTCTTCAGGTTAAAAGTATTTACTTAGCGGGTGCATTCATCCAGAATGATGTACAATTGAGAAGGCAGGGCCAGCCAGTCCCTGGAGCCACTGGCCATTAATTAAGGGCCTTCTCAGGGGCCCAATGATGAAATCTCAGCCAACCCTGGAATTTGAACCAGCAACCTTTGGATTGTAGGCACAGAGTCGTTACCCGCTGAGCCATCTCCATAAAATGTGGCATACATATTCTTTATTTGAGGTTCTCCTTTTAGTGGGGGCAGGATGTGAATGTCTGCTGACTTTGTAGAAGTGTGGGGTGTGTTACTTACTTCTTGAGGTTCCGGTTGAAGTGTGGGGTGTGTTACTCACTTATTGAGGTTCTGGTTGAAGCGTGGGGTGTGCTACTCACTTATTGAGGTTCCGGATGAAATGTGGGGTCTGTTACTCACTTATTGAGGTTCCGGATGAAATGTGGGGTCTGTTACTCACTTATTGAGGTTCTGGATGAAAAGTGGGATGTGCTACTCACTTATTGAGGTTCCGGATGAAACGTGGGGTCTGTTACTCACTTCTTGAGGTTCTGGTTGAAGCGTGGGGTATGCTACTCACTTATTGAGGTTCTGGATGAAACGTGGGGTATAGCTCTCCTCCTGCTCTCCATCGACATCGGTATCATCCTCAGCAGGGAAGCCGTACTGTGGCTCGAAGTATGGGTTGTCATACTCCTTCTTCTGGCCCGGGACATCCATAGCACCAGCCCGTTCACTGTCCTTTTGCTCAGCTCCCATCACAGGAAAGGGCTGCGCACCCGTAACTGGGAAATGGTTCTGCACCGTTCCGCCGGGTACCATGGACACATCAGTGTCTGCTGGTTCAGCCTGATCCTGTGAACACGTGCAATATCCAATTTCATTCACCCATCTCCAGCAATTCCACACGTGATACAGAAAAAGACAATAAAATATATAAAATATTCACAATATTTACAATCTAAAATATTGACATAGAATGCCCCAGAATAAAAAATAAAAGTGTGGACTGTGCATGCTTAGTTGGCTTGGCTCTCGTTCTGAAAATGAGGCTTTTCCACACGACTTGTGTTCTGGCTGGTGTGTACTCTAGCCTTTGTCACACACGGGGCACAAGAGACATCAAAGGACCTATGTACTGTATGTTCAGAAGGGTGATGTGCGTACAGCACATAGAGAGGCTGAGATCGGTGGGGGTCCTTACATGGTTGACCCCCTGGATGATGGTGCTGGGGCTAGAACTGGCTGTGGTGCTGGAACTGGACTTCAGCTGTTGGCCCTCCACGGACCCCTCCCCCTCCAGGGGCAAGCCCACCGCCCCGGCCCGGTACTCCTGGAAGTCCTGGAACTCCACCTCACTGGCATCTCCCAGGGCAGCATGTGTCAGGGGGTCTTCATCTGAGGAACATAGGAAACAGTGGACCGAGTCACCCAATGGGTCAAGGACCGGAATCCAGTATGTGGTGCAGTGTGACGAAAACAAACCTCCAAGAACTCAAGTGCATATATCCTGTGTATCAAGATCTGAGTGTGAAAACCCATTACACTAAATAAAACTACTTTGTTTATTTATTTAAGTGCCAAATCACAGCTACGCTCGTAGTTATTAGCTCATGGTATTTTTTTACTATCAGATAATGGGCAATAAAGTGATAAATGATGTTCACAATTATCCAAACACAACCACAACTACAATGTCATTTTGCTGAAGTTGGACTTATCAGCAAAGATGTGCCAAAGCGCCATAAACCTAATAACTGCCAATGACAATTAATTTTGAATACAATGGAGGTAGGTATTGCATTATTGACCGTCACACCAGACCATAATATAATAACCAGCCAATAATGTAACAAATTTTTGTGGATAAAATAATAGGTTATTATGCTTTTGATTCAGAAATTTTATTACATTATTGGTAAGTTAAAACATTATCCACTTTTATTACATTAAAAATGGAAAAATTATTACGTAACTGGAAGTTATTACACTATTGGCAGTTGTTATATTGCTGGCTGCTACACATACATGTACGGTTTGTTACGGAAGTGGCACTGGAAACATGACAGTTTATGTGGCTTAAATCGCACAGGAGACGTCCAGCACTCACTCGCCGTGTCTCCCTGTATATCACATTTGATCATTTCGCTGACAAAGTCCCCCAGCGAAGAATAGGAGGAGCTGGAGTCATCGCAGTCCACGCTGTCGCTGCCGCTGGAAGGGAAAGGGCGGTTTTCAGTGACTGATTGTCCATCTGCTCATATCAGCAGGATCTCCACAGAGAGGCAGAACGCAGTGGAGGGCTAATGCTGAGGAACGGCTGGTCCGCCACACAAACCCGTGAGGTGCTCAAGATGAAACCTTTACTGCTTTGGCCAAAGACACAAATCAGACAGAAACAATGAAATAATTGCTAATAATCTGCTCATAAAAAGATAGAACACGTGAAATTCCTTGGGTTCCCAAACTCTTCAACCCAAAATTACAGTGCCCGAGACTGGACCCCCCCCCCTCCCCCAGTAAATTTCGCCGGCTGGTGAGGGAGAGTCCCCTTGCAACCTTTCACCATTGGGGAAGGTAGGGGGGTCCCTTCGGAAAGTGATACTACATCCTACCATCTAGGACTGGCCGCAATGCTATAGCCTGATGTCCAGCACTGGCTGGCTCCTTTGGTGTTACTCAACAACACAGATATTTCTTCTGTCTCTACGACTCTGTAGGAGTGGGGGTGTTAAATTGGCCCATTTTCTTACTGAAGTGCAGAAAGAATGCTAGAAATCAGACACACACAGCCCACACATGGGACTGCTCTCTCCAACAGGGGGCAGTGTTGCACTGCCAAGAATGTCTGCATTTAATCTATCCACATGGAACTGTTATCAATAGCTTCAATAACTTATCAATACTTTGATCTGACAGATTCCTGTGACCAAGATTTGAAATGGATTTCGTTTTTCAAAAAAAAGTTACGGATAAACGTGAACGACCACAGGAAGTAAATCTTAGAAATGTCCGATACACCGTATAAATTGCTAGGTTACATATATACTTTTTATTGCATCACTAGTCATGGATTTGCCCTTATGTCAAGCTTAATGATGTCATTTCCTTACACGAGTCCTCACAAACCTGTCGTCGGTGGCATCCGAGTCGTCATCCTGCTTATTTTCGGCTCCCGTCGGGCTGCTGAAGGCCATGGCCAGTTGGGAGTTCCCGTCGTACACGCGGTAGAAAATGGGCTGCAGCTGGTGGGCGTACCATTTGGGCTTGTCCCCGATCAGGGAGGGGTCATATACATCTGATTAGGGAGGCAGGCAGAGGTCTATGAATCGTCGTGCTTGAGACCATCGCAAAATGCCAGTGAGTAAGACTACTTGTACCCTGCAGTGTCTGTTAGCCGTTCCCAAAAGCTGACAGTTTCACTGTGCCGTACAGGAGTAGATAAGACCATATTAGATGATTTTATAAGTTCCCTCTACCTCTGTCAAGGGATTAATTTTATTAACATCCCATTTCTGCTTTTTCTTATGATGCTCCAAATTTACAACATGGAATTTCCACTGCTCTGATTAGTGTGAATCTCCCTTCCTCACAATTTGATTCACAGCACAGAAAGGTAGGAAGAACGGTAACAGGCAGGGATCACCTGTAAGGAAGTCTCTCCATTTCCATGTTCTGCTGTCTATATTTTAAAAAGCTACTTTAGATTACATTTGGAGCTGGATGAGCACACAGCCAATCAAAATAATGCCTCCCTCTCGCACCTCCTTAAACGGCTCAGTATCGAACGTGGACCATTTGGGAGCAGAACAAGTGATACATAAAGAGGAAGATTAGAAGGACCCCCCCCCCCCCCATGGAGACTCTTACTGTTGTGGATTCTCTGAAAGGCCTGGTTGGTAGGGCTAAGGGACCACTCGCCAAAGTATTCCACGGCCTGAGTGTGGGACAGCTTCTCCGCAAAGCGGGACTGTCTGGGACGTGAAGCCAGGAAGGAGGAGGCCTGAAACGCCACCACGGGCCGCGGGAAGAGGCGCAGCGTGCGCGTGTGCAGCTGGAAGCCCTGCAGCACGTTGGGGGAGTTGAAGAACCTCACCATGGCAACCCTGCGGGGAGTGCAGGAGAGAGTGCCTGTACTGTTGTTAAAATGTAATTAAAATTCAGCCCCGAGCAGAACATTTACATTCCCTGCGCATCACTCACTTGATTGCAAATCAGTCTTTGCGAAATGGAACATAACCCAATGCTGACCACAGTACACAATCATCTATATAAATACCACATTCCATTTTCCATTTTGGTTTATTCTAAAAGCAGTTAACTCTATATTTAGGTACTTTTTTATTTTCAACAATGCTATTTGAACGTAGATGTAAACCAGAAGCAACAAAATAAGATTTTGTATATTCTGAAGGACATTATTACCCAGATTGCAGTTTCGGAACATTCATGCATTGTATTTTCTCCATAATCATATTACTCTTCTACAGTCGACCTTTCTGCATCCTGATGTTCCCCCATTGTGGTTTCCATACATTGTGGAGTCGGCATATGAAACTGAATGGGAATTTTTTGGGAGTTTTGGGAAAGTTGCAGACAACACACTGAAAGCTTAATAACTCAAAGTTTAATAGCTAATATCTCACAGTGATCTCGCAGTGATCTCGCAGTGATCTTTGTATCTCACATTTCTTGTGTCCTTTAGCTTCACTTCGCTTGCCAGGAGACCAAAAAATTTTACGTGGTTTTTCCCCAAATTGTGAGGGGCTGCACCCCGAACCTCCCAGGATGTGGAAGGGTTGACTGTTGCATTTGTGAGTAAATGTACAGTCCCTGCTCCTATTTTATTAGAAGATGCCATTATTGCCTCTCAGAGCTGCGGTTTTGAGGTGCACCGCCATCCACCCGTACAAACTGCCCCTTTCAAACTGTTAGGGTTGAGGTCTAGTCATGATGCCAGCCAAACCATGATTTGTTTTTACTGGCATGTGCGAATTGTCCTGCATGAACGTCATGTTATTTTGGACGCCGTGACTGGAATGGTTTTTGGAATTCCGTACCAGGACAGGAAGTGTTCCTTTAGAAACTTTACATATATTACTGACGTCAGGTTAGCACCATAAGGAAGCCAGAAGGGGCGTGCCATTACACTTTCCATTATTCCTGTCCAAAACATCACTCCGCCACCTCTTTATTGATGCTTTAATCTGGTAGGCATAGAATGTCCATTTACCAACCATCCAGAAATCCACCTATCTGGACCATCGAGTGAAAAAAGCAGCATTCATCAAATGAAAATCAATTTTTATATATGACTGAGCTCAATGGATATGTTTTTCTCTGAGTGCCTGAGAGAGGCAGCCAAAACATAGACTCACACACAGCTGCCAGCCTCTGGCCGATCCTGCGGCAAACCATTTTGGAATTTCAGGGACACCAGTCATTTCAAAAATGTTTTTGCTGCTTAACGGGGTTTTTTAAAAAAAAATTTCATAGCTGTCCTGTTAATAAGATTAATTTGCTTGCCTGAAACGTTCCTTAATGATCCTTCATCTGATTTACACTCATATATGTTTTAACACTTCGATGATCTTTTAAGTTTTGATGACATAAATTATTTACGTCTCCTGCAAGACATAGTACATTTTCACACTTTTCAGCTTCAGAAAGATCTTTTTTCCTTTAATGAGAACCGCGACCTACCTAATAATGTGGAACAACTACTAATTAAGTTTCAGTTTAATTAAGATCACCTGGCAAACTAAATTACAACGATCTCTTGGATTGGTGCACTTTACCTAAAGCAAGCAAAACAAAAACTAACAAAAAGGTGACAATATAGCTGTATTTTCCTGAAATTGTTGCTGCCTAATCATTTGCAAAGTAGTGTATTAGTCTCCCATAAGTCTGTTCAGGTTGTTGAGGTTTACAATTACCCTGTTTAAATGGGACAAAAAGTTTGTTAATGATCAAGACATAAGAAACCACTGTTTGGAGGAGGAGAAGATATCCTTTCATTTGGGGAGGCAGTCCATGTTCCGCTTTTTGCATGGGGTTACCTACATGGCTGAGGTTGTTAGTGCAGACCCACGTGACCTTTGACCTTTTAAGTGCCCTCTTGCTTATTGCGGCGAAGACCAATCACAAATATTATTGACCAGGGCAGGACCATGCAAGAGTCTCAAGAGGATGACGGCTTCCTAAATTACCTTCCCAAATTAAAAATGTATCACTGAGGCCACTTGGAACCTCCATTATCACCCACCTCTGCACATTCTAGCCAAACTCACAGCAATATTCTTGTTTGATCCCAAATGATGTATGGTCCAGCTCCGCCCACATCACCGGTTTTCGATACTTTTGATTGAAATTCAATCAGTTCAACTGAAATTATTTAACCTAGGGGGTTTATTAAATCATCTATCCATTTTCCAAGCCGCTTATCCTTCTGGGTTGCGGGGGGTCCGGAGCCTATCCCGGAAGCAATGGGCACGAGGCAGGGAACAACCCAGG
>JAODJX010000007.1:2314793-2341031 GCA_026776945.1 Isichthys henryi
TGTACCGTATCCTCGGGCGGGCTCCCCGCTGTTGTTTGGGTTTGGGGGCGAACCGTTCCGGGGGTTGTCATGTTCTCCCCTTTTTTATCGGGTAATTTTTTAAACCCCCCCCCCCCCCCCCCCACATCCACTGAGATACCTGCTCCGCGGATGCCATGCAGGTCGGTAGCAGTGGGATGATGGGAAACATGTACTCCAGCGGATAGATCATGGCCACGAAGGCCATGACGCTCATGGACAAGGCATTGTAGTCACGGGACTGGAGGACCACCTGATGGGAAGAGGGGCCATTCAAAAATCATCACCAACAGCCTCACGGTACTGCCCCAGTAATCACATCACACCATATGGTCATAATAATGAAAGGTGATGGCTGAGCTCTGCATCATGTATCAGTGTTTCTCAATCCGGTCCTGGGGGACCCACAGGCAGTCCATGTTTTTGCTTCCTTCCAGCTCTACACCGGAGCAAAATTGTGAACTGTCTGGCAGGGAGCTGGAAGGGAGCAAAAACATGGACTGCCTGTGGGTTCCCGAGGACCGGATTGAGAAACACTGCCATGCTACACATCTCTGCGGCATACAGAAAACATTCTGAATTCTGATTGGTTAAGATTCTTCACATTAAATCAATTACAGGTCTCTGTCATAACGTGTATAAATGGTGCTTCGGGGCTACCTTGTGCTCCAACAGGATACAGCTGAGAACCTGCAGACAAGCATCCACTCCCAGCAGCTCGAGGGGCAGGTGTAGTGGGAAATCGACCATGGAGAAGCGGGATGAGTCGGGCAGGGCGAAGGTAAGCGGACTCTGCATCTCGCGGGGCAGCACCTCCACGTCTACACGCTGCTGGCCTGCAAGCGGCACTGGGGAGCGCAGCAGGCGGTAAACCCAGGCTTCGATCTCGCGCAGGTCCTGCAGGAGTACGCTGCCCTTCTCCTCCACTGACAGGGAGCCAGTGAAGACACGCCACATAGTGTCCCTGCAGGGGCTGAACAGTCACCGTGCATCATGAGCAAAGCCCGGGCATGAACACAGACACACATGATCGCATGCAGACAAATGACACACATCCTTTAACCAGAGGTGAATAGCTTATGTCCAGACAATAAAAAAAATCCAGATTTTGTTTCAACCAATCAGTTGAGTCTCTGTGACTGTGACTCAATATACAACTGGTCGGTTGAAACAAAATCTTGGTCTGGATTTTTATTTCCTGGACCTGAACTATCCACCTCTGCCTATAGCAAACACATACAAACGCACAGAGAAAATGACAAACACAAACGTGCAGAGATACATACGTACATAAGGTTCAACAAACTCGATACAGCAGAAAGCAGATTAGGAATCTCAATTTCTGCACAGCTACTGAACAAAAGTTTGAAACTCCGAAAGAGCAGCATACTGTGTTTAATAGAATGATGCGACATTTTAAAACGTGATAGCAAGTTATTCACACCCTATATTCTTATTTCCTTAGAAAGAAAACAATGCAAACAATATTCCTGCATCAGCTTCTGTTTACCTAATGATACACAGGTCATGCGATTCTTTAGAATCTTTCAGTCTCTGAAATTCCTTCAGGATCATCAGGCAATGAGTAAATGAAGGTAATTAAAAATGTCACAAAAAAGCCGGACCTGCAGACTATCAACTGTATTGGCTGGCAGAGGAGCATTAAAGAATATCGTCATTTGTCATCTGTCCGCAACCAGATTAAATTTTGATGTCAGAAACAGCTTGGCAGTAAAACATCTACTCTAAAGCTGTCTGTGCACATGCATATACGTGGTACTTAACAGGAACTTGACGGAAACCTTGCTGGTAGCAGTGGGAGAAAGTAACGACTGGGATCTTGGTAAAAATAGGGATATATGGGCAAACTCAGCCCAAAAAGGTCCATCAGTGCACCAAAAAAATCTAGGCTGCATTTATTTTGGGCTTTTTTTCCTGCATCTTGCAAGTACAAGTACTTTTATTATACCGACACAACAAACTCCAAATTTTGCTGAGAGCTTAATCTGGGTCAACGACACACATCCCAACAAAGCAAGGAAGCCAGGCACACAAAAAAAAACTTAGAATTCAAGGTTCTAGACTGGCTATCATCTCAATACATCAATACAATACAACACTGGCCATGCGTTTACAAAAGGCAATCTGGCGGACACATTCCACCCTGGAAAAAATGCTCAAATATCCTCAAAGGAGGGAACCTGCCTGAACCCGATAACAACACTAAAGCAAGCGGCTTCTCAGTATTCAAAGCAGAAGGTAATTTCATTTAATATCACAATCATGATTCCAAGGAGAAAAATATCTAAATCGTTCATTATTTGCATTCCAGTCTATCATCATTAATGTATCTATGCAAAAAAACAAAACGACCATCAATGATATCCATTGTGGAAATGTAAAAAAAAAAAAAAAAGACATAAAGGTATAAATATTGAGAATAGTGGGCAGGCACACGTACGCACAGACAAAAAGAACATACACTGCTGCTCTAGTTCATTTCTCCGATCCTCGTGTGGATGCACACCTCCAACGGATTATTCCTGTCCACTGGACAGCGGATTTCAGGTTGCCGTGACGTAGCGGTAGATGCATAGTCAATGCCGGGGTAAACATTCACAGTTGTGCAGCTATTTGCGGCTGAAAGCCAAACAAAACGAACTGCGAAGCCAACCGTTCCAGCAGGCCCCCATTACGCCTCGGAGCTGGAGCCAGGAGGCTGGGGCGCAGCTGGCCAGGGGCGGGGCCTGCAACAGTAGCAGGGCCGGGTCTCTGGGGGCCGTGTCTGTGGGGCGGAGCCACACTGGGTCAGATGCATATCTCCAAAAAGCTTCAGGGCAGATGAATGAAGAAGCAGGGCTGTCCTGCCATATCTCCACATGAAAACCTCTCCCGATATCATCCCCCCATCTGTACCTGAGTGATGCATACTTCATGGTAGACAGACGTTCTAGATACAATATTAATATGCATGTAATATAATATGTGCATTTAATATATTTGTATGTTCAACATGCTGAAGTGAGGGTTATGGCATTTGCTACATTCAAAAAGGCCTCTTCCATTGCTCAGCAAGTCCATGGGTGCAGTCAGCTCTCTCAATCTGACACAAAACCTGGCTCTGCCTCCTGTTCGGCCGCATTACATAACTATTCCCAGACCCGCTGTCAGCGTTAAATAACAGAAAACTGTGAGTTTTTTTTTGTTTTTAACTGAGAATGGCCATTTTGTTTTCTGCCGTGTGAGAGGATTATGTCGCAAGGCAGCAGGATCGTCCTTGAGGAGAGATGAGGACTGTTGCAGGATGAACGGCGCCGAGAAGGAGAGAGAAGTCCGTCCTGCATGACGAGGAGCCCAGACTGGACCTCATGTGCTACAGCCTGCTGGGTAAACGGAGCTGTGAAGGACAGACCACCTTCTCCTCCTGACCCTTTCGCGTTACTCATCATCACTAAGCTAGACGAGGGGATTATCATAAAAAAACAGGCTTTCCTCTTTCTGGGAATCGGCCTCTGGATTAAATCTGTTCAGTCCATTTGAGTGAGTGGACTTGAGGTCTGGGAGACCCTTCGAAGGGGCGTTCCTCTCAGAAGTCACATTGACAAGGTTAGCCAAGGTCACAGGAGATACAACCATGCTTGGCAGCTGAATATATTGCACAATCGTGCATGACAATTAACAGAGAATGGGGTGTGTGTATGTGTGTGTTCACAACACTGAACAACACTGAATATTCGTGTTCCTCTTGACTGCACCAACAGAAACTCAACTTATTTAGGCATGTCAAACATAATTAAAGGCAATCATATATGGAACAAAAATAAGTCACGGATTTCCATACGTTACCTCGATCTCATTTGAAGGAGATTATCAATTTATAAGACTCTACATCTAAGAGGCCTGTCTCAACTGACATTCAAAGGGCAAATGCGGAAACCAGATTCTTATCAGTGTTAGTGAGAGTAATTTTCTGAGAGAGAGTGGTTTACTCCGCAGTGTCCAGAGAAGCCCTCTGCATCACCAGAGCTATACATCTGGATCGCTTTGTCCCACAGTGAAAGACCCTCATCCAGCTGGAAGGAGATGATGTCTCACTACATACCGCACAACCGAGCATGCAGCGCAGCGATCGGAAAAATATCTGAAATATGACAGAAATATAGCTATAAATAAACCCATAACTACTGCTTCAGGCAGAAAATGGCCAACCCAAGAATCATTACGGCATGATAAATATATATAAACCCCTGTATACATAAAACATAAAATATAATTTTTTTTAAAAATGGAGTGTCACAGTGGCTTATTGGGTAGCTCTTCCGCATCACACCGCCAGCTTTGGGGGTCTGAATCGTGCCTCCGATCAGTGTGTATGGAGTTTGAATGGTCCACCATGTCCAAATACAAGCAGTAGGAGCATGACTGTGTGTAAGAGTGTATGTGTATGTTGCATGTAATGCAGTATAATGTCTGCAAGGTATAACTGTACAAAAAAAAATTGATTTTGCGCAAGACTAAGTCCAGGACATCTCCATGACCCTGAACAGAATAAGTGGTAAAAAGATGGATAGATTTCTAAACAAATTCAGCTCAATCCAAACACCGATAGGGACACGTGTATGAAATGTGCTTCTTAGAAACTAGCATTCCATTTTGCATGCGGCCCAGACACAAACACTGACATGATCTTACCGACACACATAGGAAGCTCATCAAAAGAACAGGCACCAATCAGCTGGTATATAAAAGGAAACTAATTGCAGACGAAGGCACTAATCTGAGCTGAGTCACTGATCGCACCAGGGGACCCGAGTTCCAAAAGAGCACCAGAAAATTTCCAAGACGGAAAAAGTCTAATCCAGAAAGATATAATGGGGCTAAGACCATAGAGTCAGTTGTAGTTGACCATACACCTCAACGGCAGGGGGAGAATGAAACTCCTATCACTACATCCTGAAATGGGACCAGGGAGTGGGTAGGAAACAAAGCCTCATTTCTCCCTTTAAAAATGAAAGGTTTGAGCCCCATAGACGGGTAGACTCACCTCTGCACTCCTTTGGGGAGGCCGGCCTTGTGGGTGAGCCTATCACTGCAGCAGTCCACCAGCCTCTTGAGGATGTACAGGCATTCCCTGAACGTAGAAAGGAACGGGTAATGGCTGATGATGCACAGCGAGGTCAGGGCGCTGTTGCGGCTGCGCGGGCCGTGTCTGCCCCTGCGTTTGCCCTGTGGCGACTTGCCCGCGTCAGGCACTGAGTTGGCGCTCTCTGAGCTCTCGTTGCCCACCTCCTCAGGGGCACCGCTGGGGTCGCCGGGCGGAGCCGGGGCAGGCACCACCGTGGACGCCCCCCGGGGCCGTTCTGACTTAGCTAATCGCCTCTGGAAGGAGCAGTAGAAATTGACGCAGATGCCATAGCGTGTCACGCCCGAGTCTTTGTCCGTGAGTGTGAACACAAAAGAGGTGTCGTCTCGCAGGCCCATGCGCCTCTGCCTCACGCTCAGGCAGCCCTCTGGCTGGCAGAAGAAGACCACGTCAGGGGGGAGGGGGAAGTCAGGGTGATCCTCCAGGGGGTAGCGGCGCAGTAGGCGGGGCGTCTGGGCCACACTATCACTGCTGGGCTGCCTAAGGAGAGAACAGCACAGCAGAAACTTATTAAAAGGAGGGTATCACTAATCACACACCAATACATCCACAACCATACTTCTAAAGAAATTCTTATAAAGGAATTATTATCCCTAATATGACATGACATGACCAAAATATGACAAGACATCACATAACCTCTGCCTGGGGGTGCCTGTTGTGTCACATGATCAAATGACAAAGTAGGACTGGCACATGTCAACGCCGGAAACCTCCTGTGTCACAGTCATTTCTGGTTTTCCTCTGAAAATGTGTCTTGTCCCTCAATGATTGCAAACTTCCAAGCCATCATTTACTGCAGGGACACCCAAGTCTACCTTTGAAATATTACTTAACTTAACCCAGCAAAATGCACAAGAATGAACAACAAATATCTGTATTAAATGACATTTTATGGATGATATCTCTAGTTGCAGGCGTGGTTATTCCATCAGTCCCTATAATCTATGTTAACTAGCAGCTTGCAGCTCTTAGCTCCATGGAGTAGACATGTCTAGATTTTGGCAAGCTTTTGGACCACATTTAAGCAGCCAGAAGTCTCCTCCTACCCCCAGCTTCCCCCCACCATTCAGGTCTGCGCCTGTTTGACTCGTCTCTTGGCCTGGTCCCTGCTCTGCTCCTGGAACTGGCCTCTCAGACATTTGAACAGTTGCCCATTGGTTACTTACCGCCCAATTCTAGCGGTAACAGTGAGCTTTCAGGGTGTCTCCTTACTGCACCGCAAACACAGGGGATCCGGCCTGTTACAGCCCAGACCCATCCACACCCATACTGGGAACCGTGCTGATTATTACGGCAAAAGGGACAACGCAAAAGTACACGGACACGCTTTTTTGTGAAAATGCAGAACGGTGTCTATAAAAGCATCCCTCCAAAGGGTTAGGCTGCGATTTGTGGATCTATTGTGATGTGTTTAAAGGAAAGGATCAAAAATACAGAAGGAGGTTCACTGGTAGGAAAATGACAGAATTGTCACACTGCACAACCATGTGACCAGCTTCTCTTAATGCGACACAATGCTAAATGTGTTCAGACCAACAGATTCCTATTAGGAATGGCTGAATCAGGCTGGACCGAGGACCACTTACCTGGCACCGACCACCACCAGGTAGTCCAGTAAGCGAGGGCACGGTATCTTTTTCTCCATGGCTGAAAGAGGACCTCTTCTAAGTCATTGTAAAGGAGACATAGGTGCAGCGCTTCGACCGGAGGCTGTTCGACCAGGAAACAGAGGAGCTAGGCCAGTGATAAGCTCAGACGTGCTTGGGCAACCATCAGGAAGCAACGGGGAACTTGCTGTCCTCCAGTGGCACCTCACGATCTGAAGGAAGGAAGCGAATTTGTTTCACACCTTCTGACCACTAAAGCAAATAACATCAATATTAGGACACAGATGTAAAACATCCAAACAGGCAGGATAGCATGCATCCCTATCAAGGATCATTATGCAACATCAAGGTGAGAAAAACAGACCCATCTGGAAATAAAAGCAATAATTAACCTGGAAACTGAAAGTAAACATTCTCAGATAAAACAGTCATTTGCTTCACAGCAGGACTCTCAGCAGCGTGAGGCTCAGAGGTAGCAGATATCTCGTTATACTCTCAGCCTGCTTAGAGGTTCACGACCTCCGTGCAAAGTGCTGGTGGGCACGCTGCCTGCTGTTGTTCGGCACCGGGGGGTCATTTAAAGCATGCACCACTGGCCAATCCTGGACTGGGGGCAGCCATGCAGTAGGTGGTGGACAATCATGCATGAAAATCCCACACAGAGAGGCGCTGAGCCAAAGACTAAAAAATGCAGGATCCTTGAAGTGGTAACGCTAAAGGGCAGGAGGCAGTAACAATATTACAGCACACACCCGATAATGGGGGGATTTGTGTACCCTTTATAACAACTGAACATGTTTGATTGTTGATTGGTTATAAAATTTATACTGCCAAACTTGCTACTTTTGAATCAGTACGAAAATAATTGCGCATGATGAATCTTTATTAAGACACACCACACCGCAGTGCAGCCTAAAATCCAACGGCAATATAGAAATCCTCCAGTCTCCCAGCCACACGCCTCGCCTCCCATTACTCGCTTTTTCAGTCGCCCTTTCAGTCCTACTTGTCTTGTTGCAACAGTTCTTGATGTGTCATGCTGGAGCACTTGTCAGAATGTAAACAGCAGACCTACATGGTAACTAGCCCAGCCAGCTCCCTGCAGAATACAAAGCTAATAATGTAGAAAATACTCAATCTCTGTATGCATCCTACACACCCATGGTGGCTCAGGAAACAGCAAACTGGTACAGCTGGGGCCCAAACATGCATCTCCCAGTGATAGCTGCTTGGTGTGCAGATCCATCCGTTTGAGAAAAATACAAATATTAAATTGTAATGTGCACCACTGGTCGAACATTCTCACAGTGACACCATCAGCTTTCCCAGGGCACGGTCGCACATTTGAAATGTGGCAAACAGGCACCTACATCATTACTGTATACACCCTGCAGGCCATTTCCTCTGGAAATGTCTGTTATGCAGCTAAAGTGAAGATATGCCAGTTCCCAGAGAGACCGCAATTAACAGCTTTAACCAAGAAGTTGATAAGACAGATCACACGAGTTCAAATGCAAACAAAATGGCTATAATTTGTTGTTAAACCATATTGTATGTCTATCTTCCTCAAAACATTATGAGGTCTCATAATTTGTCACGGTTTAGTAAGTGAAACTTGGAAAAACATATTAAAGTTAATTTAGAGGAATGAATTATTTATATACCCTAACGAGAAACAGCGAACTGAAGATGGATGGATGAAATTATTTATGCTCTGCTTAATGGTTCCAGAGTAAGAATTACCAAGTCATAACAGATTAGTGGAAATAAATGAACACACTCAGTGTCCATTAAGAGGCAAAAATGTTCTTTGAAAATACACAACCTCACCTTTATAGGTATTTTTTCACTAGATTAGGGTTAAGTCTATGGGTTAACATGATTTAATCTGAGAGATTCATTTGGGAGTCTGATCAAAAGATCGGACCAGGGAACTAACAAACAGGTGAATTTCATAACAACCTGCAGAATGTGTCACCTGTCTTGTTACTCATTCAGATGAAAGCCTTGAGTGTACATGGGATGGGGTAGCGGTTCTGTATGAAAACACAAAGCACCTGAGATGCCCTGGAGCTCAGTTTACAGGCGAAACAGGGAGAACCTCAAAACCAACATCCATGGATTTTTACCATCCTCAAATACTTGTGTTTTCAGTATTGGGACTAGTCTTTGGCGATGGAAGATGACGCAAAACGAGTACATGAGAACACAAGTACGCCCAAGTACGTATTTTGAGATTGAACCAGAATGGCCGTTTGGGGTGCAGAACACAACTAGCCAACCACTATGATAAATAACCAGCCTTCTTTTCAAAACTGTTCCTGCCACATTTTTGCACAAATCAACAGTATGGCGTGTTGCACAATGCTAATGATGAGCCTGGACGGTTCATGAGTCAGCTGGAAGGGCAACCCACTATTTCCCTACCTTAACTGCCGCAGGGCCAACATCCCTACTAGTTCTCTAAGCCTGCACAGAGCTGGTGCCGAACAAGGGCTTTGGCATGCGACTCCCTTTTATACAGCTGAAAGGTCTTTGTTTCGGTTTGGACGGAGCTCCCAGAGAGAGATGCAGCAAGCAGACAATGTGCCGACAGGGAAGAGATGAAAGAGCACATGTTTTCAGAGAGAGAGGTCGCACCCAAGATGACCTCGTCTGAACTCCTACCAGCCAACAGGGCCATTTCATTTCATTACGTTTGTACCATTTTACCTCACTGCACAATTTAAAATAACAGGATTTTTTAAAAACTAACAGCACAGGTCAACAATTTGAACATTCAGCATTATTATTTTTTTATTAAATTAGCAAAAATAGTACTATGATATATTGAAATCCAGAAAACAATGACTGCAAATCGTAAGCATTCCTGTTAATTTAAAATTACAAACAATAGTTTTGCTGTGGCAGATGCGTGATCTATTTCACCTCAGAGCTGAGAAAGCCACACGTTTCTCAGGAAATTCTCACACCCTGGCTCTATACACTCTCTGATATTATAAAGAGAAATTCCTAGTTTATCATGTTGTTTTATACCTGAAAACATTAAACATTTAAAAATGGAATTCCTACAGATTTGAAATTTTTACAGTAACTACAGCTGCAGTGGAGATTATACCGTCATTCGGTACATGAACCCCAGTGTTAGAGTTATTGTTGCTATTCCCCTCATGTCAGCAGTCTGTACAAGTTAAAAAAAGACGTTTACCTTCTTTACAACAGCAATACCAACCACAAGCCACCCTGCCCCAATGCTCACTCATTCAAATATTTTTGATATCAGCAAATCACTTTGTCATAATACTTGCGTTGCTACTATTCATATTCCATGGTCAGTTAAAATTATCACAGATATCTGATAGTTCCAGAAAATATTCATGGCTTTTAAAGGATTTAATTGGGATGCAAGTAAATGACACGCCAAAAAGCTAATGTTTCTGAAGTAGATTTCCCATGTGATCAGAGGTGGAAAATTCAGGTCCAGAGAGTAAAAATCCAGACCAGGATTGTGTTTCAACCAATTAGTTGTGAATAAACCGTCAGTCAGAGTTCTCAACTGGTAAGCTGAAACAAACTCTTGGCCAAGACTTTAAATCTCTGGACCTGAACAACCCATCTCTGCATGTGGCTAAAACCTAAAATGTGAGGGAAGTATCTAACGTTTAGTCTGTAACTGCACACAATGACAGGTATCATAAGAGGAACAAAAAGGTTCTGATGCTGTGGGAAGTTGTAAAGCAGAACATTAAGAGGCAAAAGGTCTGACAACCAAGGATGGAGCAAGACAGAAGGACAGATGTTTCAGAGTAAAAAGCGATGTGTGAATATAATCAAGATGTACTGTGTACAGAAAATCCAAAGTGAGTTTGGTTTATGTACCATGGATATTTAACAGCGTGACGAGTCACTGCAGAAACATACTTCACTGAACCATTTTGTCTACTGTTACACAGTATTGAAATTAACTGTGTATAATTCAAATTTTACAAGATCACATTTTCATATGTTGCCACCAGTAGGTTTTGTTCCATCTGCTAAATTTATTTTTCATTCCCAAAAACTGCACTACTTCCCTTAAATCATTTTTGAGACGAGGAACGGAAAACCTGAATAAAAAATGTTAGCACTCTAGTTACAGTCAGTCCTGCTACAACGCATGATATGACACAGCAAATCTGTTCTAACGTGACTGATAAATTAGTACCCTAGTCCAATACAATCGTATTTATATTTCTGCGATTTTCAGTGGGAGAGAAAAACACTACATGAACTACAACGTGATATGGTCTTAGCAAGAAACATTACTAGCATGTGAAAACAGATATCCAAGTGAACGACAGTGATGTCCAATTGGTGAACAAGCTGTTCTTTAGAACTGATTCTTTTTAGTCAACTGTCGGCAGCCATGTTGCCTTCATTGCCCCTCCGCTTACCATGACCCGCTGTATTGGTGCAGTGTCCATGCCCGACCACATGGTGGCTGTGGTTCACAGCTGCCAACGCTCGGCGATTGACAAGTTAGAAAGTTCAGCACATTCGGTTGAAGTTACTCATCAATTCTTGTGGAACTTATAAGACCAATTGCAGATGTTTATGATAAAAAATAATACATTAATCAATTATATTTCCTATTTAAAATACATATAATTACATTATTGGCCACTAGTATCACTGTTTTTAGTATTTAATTCATTTAATTTGTGTAAGGTACAAATTTTTGGAGTTGTGTTCTGCTAATCCTATTTTTCCAATAGGATATGTGTATTTTGGTATGCGTTTTTATTGACCGCTGGGTTTTTCGAGAACGTATTAGTCGTATTGTAGCAGGACTGACTGTACATACACAACTAAGCAAAGGGGAATTTTAGTCACATCGAGGGACAAGCTCCCTCAAAAAACAGAATGGACATATTTTTTTAAGTCTGATAATCTCATCAGCACTTCTCACTAAATATTTGTGACAAGACTGTGTTATCTACAAGCTATTTCGGGCCTTCACAAATAGTCCCCTTACCAACATGGACTAAGGTGCAGAATTTCGCTGCAAAAGTCAAAAAGGGGGTGAAAAAAAAAAACACGCCAATTTAAGACTGGCATATAATGATCAACACGCAATTAACTATTGTCTGAATTCTAACAGTGCTTTGCAGACATAAACAAACCCACGCAACATCTGAGCACATTCATATACAGAAACAAGGCCGGCGTGTCCCTGAATGACAAAGCTGACATCAAGAGACACCTTCAGCCCTCTGCAGGCATGCCAGAAAGAAATGTGACGCCAGAAGGCTAGCCCAGCCATCCAGGAGATTACATTAACATTTACGTACAGTATTTAGTTGCTTTCATCCAAAGCAGAATACACGTGAGATAGATGATACATCAAAAGCATACAGCTGTCAAGGAGCCAACTTTCAATTAGTGTCCATAAAGAAGTTATGGCAAATTAGCATTACCCACGGGTAGAAAGTTCAGGTCCAGAATGTACAAATCCAGACCAAGGTTTTGTTTCAGCCAACCAGCTGAGTATTGTAAGGCTGTGACTCTTTATGGTTGAAACAAAATCTTGGTCTGGATTTGTACTATCTGGACCTGAACTTTCCATCTCTGGCATTAGCTAGAGCTACCCAAACTAAGATCAGCACCGAACCCGCATGACCTTGCAAACTGTGTAGGGTAAAAATGTAAAAATCACAGACAACACAAATGGTCTCATATACAGCCTAAATACACCACAAATCTGCATTCGGAGTGTAGTCTGTATTCCTGTCAGACAAACCAGCTTCACAGGTGGATTGTAGGAAGGATGAGAGCAAATGATCACTGACATGCATGTTTACGTAGTTGAAAGAACCCATAGCAGTGTACCTCTCCTTTTGCTTGACAATACGACTCAGACAAAGATTGAACATCTTTAAATACCCTCTAGACATAAAATGTAAAGAAATATTTTTCCAGACAACGTACACTATCCACGATAATACAATGTGTACAAAAAATATATTGATACGATTAACATTCTGATTAATTGGAGATTTCATAATAATTCATACTTGACTGATCCCCGTGGGGAAATCGTG
This sequence comes from Isichthys henryi, assembly GCA_026776945.1. Classification (NCBI taxonomy): domain Eukaryota; kingdom Metazoa; phylum Chordata; class Actinopteri; order Osteoglossiformes; family Mormyridae; genus Isichthys; species Isichthys henryi. The sequence continues at coordinate 2,327,645 of JAODJX010000007.1, forward strand.
TTTACGCCTCCCTCAACTTGCTCTTTGTAGAGTAAGTTGTCTGTGAAGGGCAGCCGCCCATAGCAGCACCCAGGGAGATGGGGGTTAAGGGCCTTGCTCAAGGACCTGCAGATGTGCTGAGGCTGGGTTAGAACCGGCGACCTTCTGATTACAAGAACACAGGCTTAGCCCACTGAGCCACACCCTGCCATAAGATAAGTTACCAGTGAGACATGTATTACCGATGCTACCCAAGAGGGAGTCAAAAAAGCATTAAGATACAATGAGCAAAGTAAAAAGAAAAGTGAAATGTGGATGGAAAATGGAAGCCCCCCCCCTCACCCAAATTTCTAACGGTACACTGCTGACACAATGAAATGCTGAGGTGTCTTTCCTGACTGCTGACAAGCATTTCATGTCTTGGCCTTGGAATTACAATCACAGGCAATAAATCACATTGATGGATAATGTTGGCGCAGTGCGAGCGCGAGGCCCTGTTCCAGTGATGGAGAATGACACGACGGGGAAGTGAGCCCTACCACAGAGCCTGCATCAGTGACGACCCTGGGCCATCACTCAACAGTACAGGCTGAAGGGACAGCGCAGGTACACATGATTACCACCTCCTCTTCCACCTCCCATTGCAGCTAACAGCCCCGAGCTAATCTGATTCAGCTTGGCTCTCTGTTGCTGTAGCAACGCAATCTGCTTTCTTCACAGCCCCAACAGAGGCTGCTATTTTTAATCAACACACTACTGACCCTAACACACACAGGAATAAAATGCAGGGAGGGGTAATTCACTGATAAAGCACACGCAGATGAGCTTTAACATGCATGGAAACGAGGCCTTCTGGGGCTGCGTCTATCCCCTCCCCTCCGTGGAGTGCCACCGAATGCTAAGACGGGTTAGCTGGGACGTGCCTTATTTTCCATGGCTCTAGTGTTTTACTTTTTACATTACTCATAAATATATGATGCTTTAACAATGCCAGAAAATCTATAAATAACAGCTGAGCAGGTCCTGAAAGAGATGAACTTTTAAATTCATTCCTCCTTTGAAAACTATAATAAATATTAAATCCAACCACACAAGGAATGGAGACCAAAGCACCATTCGATCTGGGTGTTGCTGTAAAAGGTGCTGTTTGTCTTAGAAGTGATAAACTTCAGCTACGTGTTCCACCCTGGACGGCAAACAGCCTTCCCACGCTCCGGCCCCACACTACACTGTAACATCTAACAACAAAACACAATTTGTGTCAGCTTGGACAAAGTTGGGGTCTCTACATCAGGGGTGGTGACCTCCAGTAATTTATGGGAGCTCAAAGCATTAATTTACTTAAGTGCTAATAGTTGAGAATATCTGAAAGATTAATTCTAGGGAAACACCAGCCTTTTCCAAGTCATCAAGGCTTGGCAAACAGAAATGGAAAAAGTTAGCTAGAGGTCAGGCAGAAACAAGATTTTGTTTCAACCAAACAGTTGAGTATAAAGAGTCACAGATCACTCAACTGGTTGGTTGATACTAAATCTTGGTCTGGATTCGTTCTCTCTGGACCAGAAATCTCCACCTCTGACAATCTAAAAAGCTCAGAGACATCACGAATATATATTTCTTTGGCTCAGATACAGCCAGGGCTCAAGACTTTGAAGATCTGCAATGACGCAACCTCCCCAAACACTCTACGCTCAATCCGAGACCCCAGACTGTGCAAAGCAGTAAAACAACCAAGAATGAGATTTTAACTACCTGAGCCACAAAATCCCATTTGCCCTGAAGATTCCACCGCAGTGTTTTTCTTTAACCAGTACATTAGTAACTCCATACTGTTAGAAAACATATTAACATGGCAAAAACACGTTCCTGCACTAACAGCAGGTCTTTGCCATGTGCTGTAACTGAAGTTAAATCACATTTCTGGGCATGAATTATTAAAGACACACTAGGTGTTTTACTCACTCCTATGCAAATGAACAGGTAAATATCCAGTTGCTTCCTTATGTGAATGCGGAATTTTCACGGTCTAGTGATATTCAAACAAGGTACTTCAGTTAATTCCCAGAAATGCCTGCGACTGGCTGAGTAAATGTATGTTTGTGTGAGGATGTGTATACGCTAGGCCTGCCCGACGTGCAATGTTAATATTGACATCATGAGAAAATGCTATTCATATATATCAGAAGGACCGCGACAATCAGCTGGACTACAATCAGGCTCATTTTTCAAACCACCATACCTTCCAGACATTATTCCATGGTATACGGTAATTTCTCGTGTTTGCGAGAAATTTAACAAATGATTGAGGAGGAGAAAGGCGAACAAGGACTGGTAAGCAAAAAAACATTCGCCTTCCGCTATATGGAAGAATTTCGGATTCAACACCGGAGGCAAAATTGAACATAAGCAAGTGATTTGTCGGCACAGCTCAGGGCAACACCCCCAACTTTGATAGACTTTATTGGTTCCCAAGTAGCCAAGTGCTACTTGGCTACTTTATTTTGGGTACAATTTGAATAGTTTTTTTCCAGTATAAATATCCATCCATCCATCCATCCATTTTCGAACCGCTTATCCTACTGGGTCGCGGGGGATCCGGAGCCTATCCCAGAAGCAATGGGCACGAGGCAGGGAACAACCCAGGATGGGGGGCCAGCCCATCGCAGGGCACACTCACACACCCCAGTATAAATATTGTAATATTTAATCGCAAAAAAAATTCACATTGCAATATACGAAAATCTTCCAATAGTGTGCAGCTTTAGTAACTGCACCCTTGTCTTGTATCCTGCCTCACACCATATGCCATTGAAGATAATTGCAAAAAAAAGCTCTGCCAATCCCTGTATGAAACATGACATAAAACAAAATAGCATGTCCAATCAAATTTCCTTGACCAGACTTTTTAATGACTTATTGCAGGTGGCCTTCTGCTTCGGATAAGTGTCCAGCTGAAAGATTAACCTTTCGCAGGGCACACTCACACACCCCAGTATAAATATTGTAATATTTAATCGCAAAAAAAATTCACATTGCAATATACGAAAATCTTCCAATAGTGTGCAGCTTTAGTAACTGCACCCTTGTCTTGTATCCTGCCTCACACCATATGCCATTGAAGATAATTGCAAAAAAAAGCTCTGCCAATCCCTGTATGAAACATGACATAAAACAAAATAGCATGTCCAATCAAATTTCCTTGACCAAAAAAAAAAGGCAGCCGATGTGGGTGTACAGCTTGATGCCTAACCATCGTTGAAAATAAAAACACCATTAAATGGATGGACCCCACCCCATAACATGGAAACCAAACACTGAGGCAAAATGGCTGAAGAGGATCACAGTTGCCCTCCTCAAATGAAGGAGAGAAATCATTACGTGGTTTACAGCTTAGTGCCAATGCTTCACTCACACAAGGCTCCCAAACTTAGCACACATACTCACTTCACGTAGAAACACACCATAACTAACCAGCAACAGGAGGAAATCTTACAGTCTGACAGAAAGGCGCAAACACATCAAACAGTGAGAAAATCCAGAACAAGCTGACAACTTCCCCAACCATTAAGCCACCGCCGCTCTATTTGGTACACTGACCCTTTCTGCAAAAACAGCTCTAAGTATTTTGGGGCAAGTAGCCACCAGCTTTTTATGCTGATCAGGGGGAATTTCCACCCATTCTTCATGTCAGACTTGCTACAGGTCCTTCAAGTAGTCTGTCACTTGTCGACTGCAATTTTCCACAAAAAAAAAAAGCCAGACTTTAACTTTGACAATATTCACCATTTTGTTTTTTTAATGACTTATTGCAGGTGGCCTTCTGCTTCGGATAAGTGTCCAGCTGAAAGATTAACCTTTTCCCAAGTTACAACCTTTTTTCGCAGATTGAAGCAGGTCTTCATGTAATATCTTCCTGTATTTTAACCCATCCATTCTCCCTTCATTATTCAAAAAATGTCCAGTTTCTCAGTTCCTCCAGATAGCATGATGCTGCTACTAGCATACTTCACTGTTCGGATGGTGTTAATTGAGGCATGGGCACTCAGACTGCACGACCTTAACCGATGTCAGCTGGGTCTCTCATGCATTCTGCCAAACTCTAGACATGCTTTCACAACCTCCTCCGATCAAGGTCTTCATTCTAGCGACCCTCCCACACTGTCATGCAGTACGCTCTTGACATAGCTAATTGGTGCACCTTCACTCCACTCTCAGCCACTGAATTCTATAGCTCCTTCAGAGTGATTGTTGGCCTCATTTTGGCCTTCATCACCTGTCTATTTCTTACGTCCTTGTTGAGTTTTGAGAGATAACAGGTTTGGTGTGACTTACACATACTCGGTATTGATCCAACAGTGCTTACAGGGCTGTCCAACCTCTTGGATATTTTTCATACCCTATTCTAAATGCATGCAATTCAATTAGTTCATCTCTAACTTCCTTATGATGCTCACTTATAATGCTCCTTGTAACGCTTATAATGCTCCTTGTAACGCTTATAATGCTCCTTGTAACGCTTATAATGCTCCTTGTAACACTTATAATGCTCCTTGTAACGCTTATAATGCTCCTGACATATATTATTACTCACACTAAAATCAATATGTTATACTATTACATGCTTTTTTTGTTAAAAAAATATTTTACAATATAAAATCATGTAACGCCAATGACATGAAATTAAAGGACAATATTAATTTGAAATCATTTATAATCTTTAATAATCATTTTTGTTTTCTTTATTTACATACCTGATATTAAGTCTGAGAAAATAAAATGTGAAAGATTTTTTGTTAACACCTTACTTGACAGGGCATAAATAACGTAGTATTAAGCTATTACTTATGTATTAGTTAACCACAAACTAAGTGTTAGTTAAATACTGATCTCATGTTCGTTCATCATTAATGAATCGTGACATTTTTATCTCAAGCAGTTACTATATGTGTTACTGTATCTTAATTCTGTAAACCTCTGTGAACTACTGAAGGAACTAACTAGCTACTGAGGAACTACTGAAGGAACTAACTAGCTACTGAGGAACTACTGAAGGAACAAGTAATGAATAACACAATGAAGTGAAATTGATTTCATCTTTTGTTCATAATTAATGAACCATGATTTAACTTGATGTCTTAAGTAGCTGCTATATTTGTTCATGATTTGTACTTCAATAGTAACTCAGCTCTGCTAAGTATTTGGGCTCCTCAAGTAAGGTTTTACTGATTTTTTAGTAACTACATGTCACTGGAGCAGTATCCATGATGCAGGGAACGAGGTGTTTTTGAAGCTCTTGGCAATTTGAAATACATTTTAATTTGAAATCCAAATGTGGAAACCATTATAGAGTCACCCCCTTACATATAATTGACCAAAATGTTGGCTTATAAAATTATATCTGTTACTTCCTGAGAAATTAAGGCTTTTACATAACTAGAAAGCCAAGGACATGTCACCATATTTTGAAAACTGCTGGTTTTAATCACGATAACAAATTTCGCCAATTTAAAAAATAGTGACATGGTTTGGAACATGGGTTCATGGCTTGAAGGCTGTCAGATTAAGGCCACGGCCAAACCTCAGTACCATTGAATTCAGTTCTCCAAGCACACAGCAAAAGACTAGAAACCCCAAACACTAAATTAATACCATACCATTAATCATTTTCATGCTGAAAGGCACATAGCGCGTCGATGATTTGCCCACATTTGGTCCTGCCTTGGGCTACATGATCTCCTACAGCTCATTTATCACAGCTCTCCACCTGGTTGTTTTAGGTCGGCCTTGTTCGCGCTTCCCAGTTGCTGTCCATCTCAGAGCAACCTTTGGTATACGGTTGTGGTCCATTCTGAGGACGTCACCAAGCCATCTTAAGTGTTGGTGCTTGACCTCCAGCACCACACTCTGACGCTTTGTTTGCCTGGAAAGGTCTTCATTAGAGATCTTCTCGGGCCAGTAGATATCACAGATCTTCCTGAGACATCCACTGTGGTAGGCATTGATCTTGTTCATGTCACCCTTTACAGCACACCAGCATTCAGAGCCATACACAAGAACAGGTCTGACAATGCTGTTGTAGAGTCTGACCTTTGTTCTCAAGATGAACTGTTTATACTGCCAGATGTGCTGAAGTCTTGTGAATGCACTGTGTGCTTCCCCAAGCCTTGCTCTGATGTACTTTTTTGCTGCATTGTCCTTACTAACAAGACTGCAAACATATGTAAACTCCTCAACATATTTTAAGTTGCACATCATTTATTGTGATAAGTGCACTAGGGTTGGCATTTACGCACTTCTGTTTTAGAGGCACTGAATTTGACACCCGTTTGCTTGGCAAAGGTGTTCACCCTGTCAACCTTCCCCTGCAAATGGAGTAGTTTTTAGGAGAGAGCAGCTAGGTCATCGGCAAAGTCAAGATCTTCAAGCTGCGATAATGGGGTCCATTGGATGGCTTGTCAGCTGTTGTCCTCTGCATGATCCAGTCAATGGCAAGCAGAAAGAATAATGGGAGAGATGAAACATCCGTGTTGCACACTGGACTCCACCGGAAACCACTCTGGCAGGGTTCCGTCAACTATGAGGCTGAACTGGAAATGAATTAATACTCTGCTTGGCCAGAAAAAAAAAAGTCACAATTTGAATTTAAATCAGCAAATACTTAAGAGCCAATGACTGGATCAATATTAGAGCTCAGGAATAACGTGAAGTCAGCTGAGTACCTGAACCTACTGAATAGTCAGGTTATTTTGTTTCCTAATGGCACGGGCATATTCCAGGATGATGATACCAAGATTCATCGGGCTTGAATTGTGAAAGAGTGGTTCAGGGAGCATGAGGAATCATTTCCACACATGAATTGGCTACCGCACAGCCCTGATCTCTGTCTTTGAGATGGCTAAGGAAGACTTTATAGAGTGGTTCAACTCACCTATCATCAATGCAAGATTTCAAAGAGAAATGAATGCAAATCTTGATGAAAAAAAATGTTGAGACGTTTTATGAGTACGTGCGAACAATGCATTGACGAATGTGCACCATTATCAAAGCCAAAGACACTCCAATAAAGTTTTACATCTTTTTGGCCAGGCAGTCTGTAAAAGGGTAAATACTGGACTCACTTCTCAAAAGAAAACTGCATTCTAATTCATCTTCAGGTTTCCATGAACCTACACAAACTAAATAATAATAATAATAATAATAATAATAATAATAATAATGATAATGATGACAGTAATCCATGACATAGTTTGGTACAGGTACACATGACTTATCTTCTCAGCAGGCTTCCTAATTTGCCCCTAATGGAAGGTCTTACCTTCATCCACTGAGGTCTCGTTTATGCACTGGAATTTTTTATCGTCCATTACCCTCTTAAGGAAGTTTGAATACAATCCTTGTATTTCAATTGCTAACACTTGACTGTTTTTAACCTTATTGTGATTGGCAGTTAGGAAAAAGAACTGCAATACATCAGTACTTTCCACGCTGCAGAGCGGCTCATATCAGTCACTAACGCAATGTCTGATGTTTTTTCATGTCCTTCAGACTTGATTTATGCTCAGAACCCTACAGCTGCAGTCAGAATTATGAACAACCCTAAAAATGCTTCAGTACAAGCCAGGCTTTATGTATCAGAAGGCTGCGGGATTCTTAACTGATCTCAGCTTGTTTTACATGCCTTAAAAGGAGACAAAATAGCTGCCTGGTTCAGCGCTGAAGACATTTATACAGTCATTTATAGAATTCTCTAATGTCTTAGTACCACCTGGGTTTTCATGCAAGTCATTGACAAAGCAAAATGAAAGGTTTCACTGGTAAAACCACACAAACCAAACAGAAATCAGGACTGTTTAACAGACAAAACATATTTTGCGCTATGTTTTCACTGCTATTCAAAGCTGAAATTCACCCCATATCTGTGTTATGAAAGGTACAAACAAGCTGCAGACCACCTACAATGTGAGAAGAAATATTTTTTAATGCTCAAACATTATGCTGATTCACTGCAGTGTGAAATCAGATTTATGAAAAGTAGGGGTTCCCAATCTTTCGATACTCGTGGACCTTCCTAGGGTGTAGAAAAATTCCACGTGCCAAGGGGAAGGGGTATCGGCAGATCAACTGGCAATTTCATAAGTTTGACCGTTTCCATTTTTTTCAGAATATGCAAATGTGAGGGGTTGTAAAAATTTTAAAATAAATCAATCAATCAACCAATCCATCCATCCAAACATCCATCTGTCCATCCTCTATACCCGCTAGTCCTGTGTAGAGATGTGAGGGTTCAAAGCCTCTACAGAATCTACAGGCACAAGGTAGAGAATAAGCCAGGATGGGGTGCATCGCAGAAAATGTGAAAATATGCAGTTTATTTTCCGAAATGAAGAAACCCTTCCCTGAAACCTCCCAGTGTTCCACAGTCCAGTGGAATACTGGGGGGGTGGGAACCCCTAAATATAGCTGGAATGTATATATAAAACTCAGATGGAAACATTCCCCCAAAATGATATATTTTTGGTCACATTTTGGGAATTGTGTGCCTACAATGAAAGGTACTTCATTCAATGTATGACTAATTAGTTTTTTGTTTTTTAGGAATCCATCTGAACACCTAATTTCTCTCCAGGGATCAATAACTGAACACGGCAGCAGATAAATTTCCAAGGAGCATTTTTCTACTGTATCAACAATTATCATTTAAATTATCATTCCTAAGACCCAATGAATGTACACTTTTTAATTATTCTCCTGGCTTTCCGTTACTGTAAACACAAACTTTTCTGTTAAATGTGGCACCAAGAGTATATACATAGGTCTTAAACTGACAGTACCGTTTTCCTAGCATGAATTTTGGGTGCCACAGTATTACACTAAATAAGACAAAAATACAACATGAGATTAAGCACAGCTAAACTTATGAAAAGGTATTAATACATACACTACTTCCCCATTCCGTTTAGAAAAACTACGTAGAAAATGGAAAAATATCAGTCCTAAAATAACCAAGCCTTTAAATTATTTGCCTTACGGTAACTAACAAAGAGTAGGCTAACATTTAAATTCTCAGACAGATTCTGAGTCTAACGTATAGGTTTGGTTTATTGTTATTTTCTTGTTAGTCTCATTTACCAAAGGAGGAACAATACATCAATACATGGACACCTTTAAATAGAAATCGTTAACGACTTCTCCTTGACCATGTGGTCTCCACATTGTATTTAGCTTCACCAGCAGTGAATCTGATGAAGTGTCACACATCTGAGTCGCAGTGACAGCTCCTTTCAACAAGGGCACACCAACACACCTAGTAAACAAAGTGGCTCCTGCCGACACCAACCATGCGTCACCTCCTCCAGCTCCGACAGCGACAAACTATCCTCAGGACCCCTCACAGCGTTTGCTGGAATGCCATCGGCAATCAGTGCCAGAGTGACGCCTGAGCTCCCCAGTCGAGCTTGGCGAGTCTTCGGGCTCTCTCCTCATACAGTACCTCACGCCAATAAGCCAGCCTAGAGAGAGAGAACCGGAGACCCAGCCTAGAAAGTAAACATTATGCAAACGGGGCGCAACTTTAGTCCTGTGACCTGAGAAAAGCTCATTTGTGGCTCTGTTGGTTACGACTCTGTACCTGTGACCGGAAGGTCACCGGTTCAAATCCCATGGCCAGGAAAATGATTTCGCTTTTGGGCTTTTGAGAAAGGCACTTAACCCCAATTGCTGCAGAGCCTGGATAACCCTGCTCTCTCAGTTATTCGTGACTTTAGATAAAAACATGTGGTAAATAAATAGATGTGATGTGGATATTTCCAGGAGAGCTGAACCCAATCTGTGCACGTTTCTGTGTTTTATAAAATCCTGAAATTTTACATGGAATGTTATATATAATAAATATTATAATAAATATTACACATATACACACACACGTGTGTGTGTGCACGTAAGACTTCCCAACGAATTCAGTTAATGATCACTTAATCAAAAAGTACCTGCTGTAGAAGCACTTCATTCTTTGCCTTTCGTCCCCTCAGCATCCTGGCCAGGCCTAAAATGTGACCTTGGCTGGACACCTGCTGGAACCGCACTTCCCACCACGCACGTTTCACCACCTTAATAACAACCTCAGGGGTGCAGGGCTACGCCCGTGACCGACTTCCCATATCGTCCCAGCATGAGTACTATTCGGTTTCAGGAAATGAAGAGTTAGACAACCAGCCATCAAATCACTGTCATACAGCCAAGGCGAGGGATGCACAGAAGCTGCTGACAGACAATTCTGCCCTTGGACATGCGCTTCAAGCAGCCAACAAAAGAGAGATCACTCCATAACAGCAGACCAATTAACGCCCCCGTGCTCGCTTCAGCATTTGCAACTTCACTCCAGCCAACAATCGCCATAAACATCTGTCCGTGTCTGCTTGGTCTGAATACGAATGACAACCATCGCAATAATGTGGCACAGCAGCAGCGAGATGACAGAACGGCGCGCCAGACTCTTTCATAACGCAGAGCACTACACGACAACAGGGCTTCTTAATGTGCCAAAATTCGCCCGAACGCCTGGACATCACTGGACACATGGCGTGCAGCTCACTAGGAAGATCGGAGGCTTACTTAACCAAGATCGCTGCCCTGTCCACCCCGAAGCCCCCAATGACCTGTGGTATTCAACTCCCTAAACACCGCGTCCGCACCGAAGGGGGGCAATCACCCTGCTTTCAGACGCTTGTGTCCACCTGCTTAATAATAAGACATTGGACAGCTGAAATTAGGCGTCCGCTTTGCGACCGTGCAACTTACACTACAGCCACAGCGGGCGGACGCTTCCGGAGCACCGACATCTACATCCATCTGCATCGCCAGATAAACCACCACCTATCTGATCTCCATGTTAGCGTTTGGAAGCCCAGGCACGCAAGCAGGGGAAGGCAACGCGACTCCATCCCTTACCTGTCTCTAAGCCTCTTCTTAATGGGATAACGGGAACGCTGCCCCGATCTGGCGAGACACCGCGCACATCACAGCCGTCAGCGCCGCTCGGGCGGTACGCAGCACTGGCAGCCGCTCCGCCAGCCCAGTAGCAGCCACACGCAGTTCCGCATAACTGCAGGGCGGGGACCGCCGGGACCTACCATTCAGCGGGGCGGGGGTGTCACGGCCCACAAAAGCCCAAGGGCGCCCCAATATGTCGGATTCTGTATCCCTTTCTTTACAGGTCCCTTTGTCCGTCTCTAGTCAAATAGCATATTGCAATAGCACGCGAAAATATATCAGATACTTCCCCGTGCACATCGAAACAGTTGCCTAATATGTCTAATAATAATAATAGTAATTGGTTTAATAATATTACTGATTTCATAATATGAAAAATGCAAATGTGTTTTTCTGAATTACTTCCATTGATGTTTGAATACAACTGTCATTTCGTCGTCTTTGCCACCAGACATCGCTCGTCTCCCCTGTTTTTTTTTGCAGTAGTAGAACATTCCAGTGGCTCTAAGCCTTTATAAAGGGCTTCGAACTGCACAGGCCTATATGTCGCGGCAACGTTGTTTTTCTATCGTGCGTTGTTCTTGTGGCACGGGAGTTAATTCTGTAAATGTTCATTTTGACAACGTGTTCTTTCTCCTTGTTCTCTTCAGATTCAGTTATTCTCCGATGCGGAGCAAACCTGAAGATCACTCACCTCCATTAAGAGAGAATCAAATTTGCAGTATAATCAAAATATACTAAACGGCAAGTCCATTGTATTAATAATAATAATAATAATAATATTACTACTACTACTACTACTACTATTATGCAAGCTAAATTCAAAGCGCCAAGTCAATTAAGGATTACCACAAGCCTTTCGCGCCCTCTAGGGGAACAACTTCTAAAGGCATCATTTGAAATATACACTTTATAAATAGGATCTTTCAACCAAACTTTTGGAGTTCTGTAGCGGGTTCAGGGCGCCCATTTCTTTAACATGCAGAAAGATATTGCACTTTTCTCAAATACTATTTTAGATGTACTTTTTCCCCAGCCTCAAATAAAGCACAATTCTGCTATTTCTCGCTTCAGTCAAAGTAGGATACTGGAACATTAACCAGAACATGAGACCTTTGGAAAAGCCACGGAACAGGAAGTTCTCCAAGGCACAAAACAGCAGATAAAATTCAAAATTTTATTTATGAATCTAATAATTATTTACTTCCTCAAAAGCAGATTGGAATGGGAAAAAAACACTTGTAAATGGCTAAATATCTTAGTTTTAGATTTCAGAAATTTTAGTACAAGAGTGTATATTTGATAAGCTATATTTCACCATTTTTTTTTCTCCCACATTTATTTTGTAAATTGAGAAGAACAAAATTAAGGCGCCGAGATATAAAATTTTTTGATTTTTCATCAGAACATCCCATATAAAAGGTGAAATATCTTTCACTTACAGGTGTCAACGCAATTTGGTAAATGCGAAACGCAGGGCTTTGGTAAATTAGATGATCTGTAAAAGACGAATGACAAGATATACTAATTTACACAATCTGTTGGGATAAATATATAAATATTTTACTTGCATCATACAGATTCTAATATATTTTTCCTAGAACTGGTAAACAGAAATGTGTATAAAAGTACATAAAGGCTACAAAGAATTACTTTTTTTCTAAACCAAGAAAAGCAATTAGAAGAGTTAGAATAAAACAGGTAAACGAAGGGAATATTCGACATTGCAACGTTTGGTCTACTTTCAGAAAATCATCATCATACAACTGAGATCTATAATTAGGTTTTGAATGAAGACTAGTTGACCAAATAGGCAGCGCCTACCAGGGTATATACATGTTAAGAAACAAAAGCAGAAAAGTTTGGTTTTAGTGACTCTAAACAAAGTAAGAATCCTTCTCAGATGTCCAAAACAAAACATATGTCCAAAACAGCGATGTGATTAAGAGGTAACAGTTGATGAGACTGGTCATCACAGTGGATAACAGATGTAGGTATTTATGCCTTTAAGTGTTTGCCATATTACCCTTGCTAGTTTTCTATAATGAACCAAAGTATTACACATGACCAAATATCATTAAGGTAACAACCATCTATATTCACTTTCTTTACTTGCAATTATAAAATTATAAATCATTTATGTAACTATTATAATAGTCACTACTACAAATTTTCCTTCTTTGATGAACGCACTTCCTGGTTGTTACTGTTCGGATTAACCTTAGACAAGAAAACAGGAGGGGTCAAAATGTCCGGTATGCATTTTCCTCGTATAGAATTAATGCATATTGGATAAGGGCGTTTCAGAAATGACACTATTGGAGTACAGGACAAGCCAGGTCAACAGGAAAAACCCAACGATTCTGAAACGAACGGTGTGAGAAGAAAATGTATTAACTTTTTTTTAATAATATTTTTT
>JAODJX010000007.1:2356621-2368910 GCA_026776945.1 Isichthys henryi
CCGAGGATCGGACCGCCAAGGTCCCTGCCTTTGGCCGTCGCCCAGATCACCTCGCACCCGACCCCTATGGCCCCCCCATGGGTGGTGAGCCCATTGGAGGGGGGACCCACGTACCTTGTTCGGGCTGTGCCCGACCAGGCCCCATGAGTGTAGGCCTGGCCACCAGGCGCTCGCCCTCGAATAGCAATGTAGAAAAATGCATGAATGCAAGAATAGCATGCTGAGAAAACCATTTCAGGCAGCAAACAATATACACTTCAATTTGCAATGTATCCCAACAAGAAAATTCTAACAAAAACCTGCGGTGCACACAATTACACCTCACGGATTAAATGTTTCTAGCATATCTACAAACCCCATGCTCCACCACACTGTTTTAATGTACCCCTCAATCCCCCACACCAACACACTGAGTACCTACACCTCCACCAGGCTGGGTGGCATTCACAGCTACTGCTGTGTGATAAATCTCCTAGACTTCCTTCCGAGAGCAAATCCTATCCACCGAGCTCAGTGAGCAATAATGCAACCTGGGGCTGAGGTCTGGCCAATCTTGGTCCAGAAATGAGACCTCATATTGAAGTCTGATTTCAGACAAGTGCACAGCATAGAACAAAGCAGAAGTAAAAGTTTTACACTGAGGTTGCAGACTCGCCTATGGAAATGGGGATCCAAGAGACTGTCATGTCCAACTAGTCATAAAATAACAGAAGAATATTTGATGGAAATATTGGTAACACGTAAACATCAAATTTCTGATTCTGAAGTATCTTCTACTTCATAATAAAATCCACTGCATGGTCACAACACAACTTAGCAGTTTAGACCTCAGACTTTACATTCTTTATCAAATGAGTTTAAGAGGCTGATAGTTAATTTTATGGTGATGTTATGTAAGCATAATTCACACTGACAACCAATAAACATTCATGGCAAGGAGAAATCCTGCAATACAGGACACTTACCATGACCAACATCAGCGATATCAGTCAGAGAGAGCGTGGACATCTTCTGCACAGCAGCTTGTCATAACGGGACCAATCTTCACCCTGTTTAATCCAAAACATTAGCTGTTCTGTTATTCCAAGGTATTACATTTGCAGGGTAATCCAGTACAATACAAAAACCAATAATGTGTCAATCACTGTTACAAAAGAACAATGCATTCATAGCAGGAGAAACTCAGTAAGTTCTGCCTAAGATAAATGGTAAATGGACTGCATTTACATAGCATTTTTCTACTCCTACGAGTACACAAAGCTCTTCACATTTCATGCCTCACATTCATCCATTCACACACCAGTGGCAGAGGCTGCCATGCAAGGTGCCAACCTGCTCACCGGGAGCAATTTGGGGTTCAGTGTCTTGCTCAAGGACACTTTGATGGGGTCAGGAGGAACCAGGGCTCGAACTTGCAACTCTCCAGTTGCCGAACGATAGCACTAACTCCTGCGCCACCATCTTCCCCTCAAGAGCGGTTTGTGGTACAGTGAGAATGGAAATATTGCATTACGACATGAAAACTTATTTTCACTATAAAAGATATTTACGGATTTTAAGGGATTAAGCAAAGAATTATTTTAACAGAATCTGGGGCAACTGTCTATGATGAAGGCTGCATCAATTTAAACACCCTAAAACAGCTGAAATATATCAGGGACCTTGGGATTACAATAAACTTTAAGGTGTTTTGACTTAAATCCACATGACAAGAGAAAAAAAAATATGGGTCCCCTACAGAGCAACTAAAAAGTAAATTTGCCTTTAAGGTTTACAAATCAGACCACAGAGTAACCACCACCTTCAATCCTGTGGAATCCAGATAATACATAGATGGAATAAAACACCAGGAGTGAAGAGGAGCAGAGCAGGAAAATGAAACCAAGGGAGGTTACTAAAGGTCATTCACATCATTTTCAACCCCCCACTGGGCCTTAGCTAGCGTCTTCCAGCCTGACTGCCGGCATTATTTACCAAGATGCCCACTGCTAACTTCACATTACTGCGAGTGGCTTTTCAATGCCTTACATAAAACCTGTCATCTTTTTGCAACCATAAAAATATACTACGACCTGCGCAAAAACAAACACCTTGTAATGAGATAAATTAAAGCAAGCTTCAACTTAAGTAAGAAGAGAATTTATAACGAACTACAACTCGTAGTAGATAAAAAAAAAAATACAGCAGATAAGCATTGTGACCAATAGTGTGACAGGGTAAAAAGTGAATAGCCAGACGGTGACTGCACACACCTATAACTCTGATAACCAGTAAACTGCATTGCCGCCTTGCCAGCAAGCTGCAAATGGTGTTCCTGACTCAGGATAACCTTCCCTACCTTCCCGAGTCCAATGTCCTCTGCAGGTTATCAGACTGCACTTACCTTTGTACGGTGCATGACTGCAACGAGAAAGCCCCTCCGCTAAAACAAACTTTCTATATTTGCTATTAATAAATCTACGCGCTTCTTTTTCCCTTTGCCTCATACCTCACCGGTTTCGGCATGTAAACAAAATTAAAAGGGCTCAGTTTAATAAAGCTTGGGCTATATATGTTCGCGTTATAGTGTATTTTTCCATCTTAATGCACTTCTAAAAATGCAATGGTGTGTGTTATCACAAACAAACGTGAGAACAGCGAAAGCAAAACTGAGGAATAAGTGCAGCCGTGCACCAACGCACATTGTTTACAATGACCCAGTAATCTATAGCCGAGTCCGATAGCACTTTGCAGGTAAGTGGTATCAAGGTGGCCTGACGCTAAGTAGGATCATCCATTTCCATCCCAGTTATACGCTCGTGTACCGGTGACAGGCCTAATACCGCGCTCATGGGCTCTGTTTACCCTTCGGGGATCTTCCCCACGACTGGAAATAACCCACTGTCATCCACGGTGACCGGCAGACATGCCCCTGAACCGACGGCTTCTAGCACTTACCTTGGAGATCCCACTGAAATCCTTTAAAGCCTTATTAAGGTCAGCTATTCCCCGTCTCACTACCAGAAAGCATAGTGATGTGTCGGTTTAGCTCGACCAGACACCCTGGCAAGTTATGAAACTGGACTGACATTAACCAGCTTCGAACGTGGGACGTTCCCGGTGCCCCTCGCTGCGTTAGTAAATAGCCCACTAACTACTAACGTAACGGCCGGTAACTACCTCGGAAGACTTTCCAGCAAAGGAAACCAGCACACCGAACCATCATTCGACGATGCGACGCGGACGAGCGCTTCTGAATGCCGGGAAGATAAAATAAAACAATATAAAATAAATCCGACAGCATCCGAGCGTCCCGTCGTTTAATTACACATTTTAGCTTAATCGCACGCGAACTGCCGGGAGTGACGTCACTCTCTGCGGCGTCAGTAATCTCCGCCCACGCAGGACCGCCCCGGCAATTCTGCCTGCCTTCAACCACACACACTTTAAAAATAATTTAACGAATATCTGCGATTTTAAGGCCGTCGTCCCAATCAGCATTGCTTAGAATTGAAGCTCTTTCAGAAATGTTCATCTTTGTAGGTTTCATTACGGAGAAGTCGGTCACCTTGTAATTTTAGAGAAAAGTAAGGCTTTATTTATGATCCCGTGGAAGCACTTCCCAAAAGCAGCGTACAATAAAAACCTCTCTGTGTGTTTGAAGACTGCAGCTTTCCGGAACGGATCTGGACAACCCTGGCCTGTTGTCCTCCGGACGTACTCTCCAGTGCAAGGACCCATTTTGGGCCGCACGGCTTCCTGTTTGTATCATTTTACTTCCCGTAACGCGCTGAACCACCGTGAAGCTGCTGAACGATTTTGATTTTGTGTCTGAAGCTGTGGACGGCAGTTTTATTTCTCATTCGTTTATTTGAGTTTCGTTTGTCATAATGCCAGTTAGTTGTGCTGCTGACGGGTGTACGAATCGATTCATTAAAGGTTCGGAAATTAGGTTTTATAGGTATGTTACTACAACAGAAAAAGTGTTTGTTGTCGCTTCTACTCCATGCGCTGTTTTACTCGTAGTTCCTTGAGATATTGGGATGTATCCGTTATGTTTCAGCGTCAATATGTAAGGCCTGATGCATTTTAGAATTTATTATTACGGAATCGTCCTGTTCCTGATGCTTCTGTTACAGTATAATCCCTTTATAGTGGACTCGCTTATAATGGAATATCGTCTATAACGGATGAGGTCCGCTGGTCCCGGCCGTGCGCCTTTACGAACATACAGAAAAAGCATAGGATATAGCGGAATTTCGCTGTAGTTTTGTTCACTATAACGGACATGCAAGCTCTGCCTACAAGGCGCGTGGCGTGCCGGTGATATCCAGCGCAGATGCGTAGTCGGGATTATTAATAGTGACGCTCTATAAATAGGCATCAGTAGTTATTTTCAAAATGGCAAAGTCTGCATCAAAGCGTCGTTCTATAACATTAGATTTTAAACGCAAAATCGTTCTTTTAATCGAAACAAAAATTAAAACACAAGCGGATATTGTACGTGACTATGCTTTAAGTAAATCTACTGTCAGTGACATCTGGAGTAACCGTGAGAAGTACAAGACTTCTTTGCAGTTTGCAGATGGCAGCAAGAAAATGCGCAAATCCACCTATGATGATGTTGAAGATGCGCTTTTTCTTTGGTTGAAGCAAGCTCGTTCACTTGGTGCACCAGTCTCCGGTCCAATTCTGAAAGAGAAGGCAGTCAGTCTTGCTGTTGAACTTGGTCACAATGACTTTAAATGTAGTGATGGTTGGCTGGATCGGTTCAAGAAGCGCAGAGCTGTTATCTTTCGCGTCCTGAGTGGCGAATCACAGTCTGTACCTCAAGAACTCGCTGCAGACTGGCTACAGACCAGACTGCCACGGCTGCTGGACCAATATGACGAGCGCAACATCTTCAGTGCTGACGAGACTGGGTTATTTTTTAAGTTGTTGCCGGACCGCTGGATGATGTTCAAAGGAGACCGTTGTCACGGTGGCAAGAGAAGTAAAGAGCGCCTCACATTATTGTTTGCTGCCAATATGGATGGATCGGAAAAGCTACCACTTCTAGCTATTGGAAAGTCTGCAAAGCCACGTTGTTTCAAAGGTGTGAAGTCACTGCCAGTTGTGTACAAAAGCAATCATAAAGCATGGATGACAGCCAGTCTGTTCAGTGAATGGCTGACAGATCTTGACAGAAAATTTGTGAAGGAAAAGCGTCGCGTTGTGATGATTGTCGATAACTGCAGCGCACATGACCCAGCTGTAGCCGAACAGCTCAAAGCAATACAGCTGGAGTTCTTGCCACCAAACTGTGCTAGTCAACTTCAGCCATGTGACATGGGCATTATACAGAACTTCAAAGTTCTGTACAGAAAGCGACTTCTGCAGAAACTTATCATGGCCATCGAGAACGGCAACATGGACAACTTTGCTGTTGACATACTGCAGTGTCTGCGATGGGCTCGGTCAGTCTGGGAGAACGAAATCACAGCGACGACAATCAACAATTGCTTCAGGAAGGCGGGACTTGTCAAGAACATTGTATCTGATATTTCTGCAGAAGATCATTCAGAGACATCCCCATCTACAATATTGTCTGCTCGTGACTGTGGTAACATTTTTGAACGGCTGACGGAATTGCATTTCTTGGACCATGCTACGTCTGCGGAAGAATTTCTTGTCGTTGATGAGCAGGTGCAGACAGCTGCTGTGTTTACCGATCAGGAGATTGCAGCGAAGTCCGTCAGTGTCGACGGTGCACAAACTGGTGACGAATCCAGTGATGAGGAGGCTCCAGCTGAGCTTCCACCATCTACACATGAAGCGAGCATGGCGTTGACACTGCTGCAGCGTTACATTGAACATAACGCTAATGATACTGTTGAAGCAGACGTTCTGATGAATTACGTTGGAAAACTTGATGCGTATATCACTAAAACCTCTGAAAGAAATGCAGCGCAGAAGAAAATGACAGATTATTTTTCTTCCCAGTAATTTGCGTACAGTTCGACATAATGCTTTAGAACATCTTTTAGTGTAGGGTATTAGAATGCCTCTTGTCATTTGCTATGCAATCGTTCACTACAGTATTAAGAAAAGAAGATATGGGTGTTTGTGACATAAAATGATTTTTTATTTTTTTTTAGTTGCAGTAGATGAAATACACTGCCGTACATGTATAACCACTGGGGTGTGTCATGAGTAAATGGTGTCCTGTAGTTGTGTTCTGGGTATACAGCAACTCTGGATGTAACGGACTTTGGATATAATGGACTGTTTTACCAGGTCCCTTAAAGTCCATTATAATGGGATTGTACTGTATTTGTAATTGTTAGTTAACTGAGCATTTTATGACAATGTGAAAATCACCTATTTTTGACATATATAAGAACTATTGTTACTGCAGAATTTTCAAAAACGTTATGCAATGATATAATGGGCTTTTGTTTTGAATTGGGAGGTAAAATGCCAGCCGCTCCTCACAGCGTCTCTCTTACAGGTTCCCCATCAGCAAGCCCCAGCTTGCGGCCCAGTGGGTACAGAGCCTCGGTCGCAAGTCGTTTGTTCCCACCGCCAACTCGTGCCTCTGCTCCGATCACTTCCAGCCGGACTGTTTCCGTGATTACAACGGAAGGCAGTTCCTGAGAGAGGATGCCGTGCCTACTATCTTTGCTGGCTGCAATGCTACAAAGGTGACACATTGTTGCTGTGAGAGATTATTTTCAACTAGCTTCTGCAATACCCCTATAATGACGACTGTCAAATACCTGACTCCTGACCTGAAGTATTGTTTTTTCTATGGTTTTTTTTCCCCTCTTGATCTTATACTATTAAATTATGCAGGTTTGAAGGCACGGTATGAGGTATAATTTGGTCATACAGTACTATGTAAGGCAGTATTTAAGAGAGAGAGATTGTTGAAAAGTTTTGGAGGGGTAAGCAGTATTCCTAATTATATTTTGCAAATTTTTATTACTTAATAGTCTAGGGCTACTGAACAAATTAAATGATTCAGCGTAGCCCAGATAAAAGTAACCCTACATGTCAATTGTATTTATTAAAATTTGCCACGCATTTTTATGTGGCTTCCTGTATATATGAAGATGATTAAATGTATAGTGTTGTCACATAAATTGAAATTTTGCTGGATTTGTAACTGTGGTGTACAAATGTACTGTCTTTATAGATTGAATTACGGAAGAGTCGAAGTGGTTTAGTAGCAAAAGACCCTTTGACAGAAAAAGATAAAGAAAAGGACCATGAGAAAGCAAACCTGCGTACAAGAGACAAAAAGCAAAAAATGAAGGAGACAAATTCTGCCAATATGGTAAGAGGCAACACAACAAAAAACATACGTAAAAAAATACGTAAACAAACGTAAATTCAATGTAGTTGCAGCTTAAAGTCAATATTATATTTGTTTAGCAGACGTTTTTATACAAAGTAACATAATGTTGAGAAAGCAGGGTGAGCCAGTCCCCGCAGCTGTGGGGGGGTTTAGCGCCTTACTTGCGAGCCCAATGTAGCCGTGTTTTCTGTTTAGCGCCAATTATAAAAGAATGTTCAGTAGGTCAACAAAACTTAATTGCTAATGGTGGTATTTCTGTTAATGGATGTCATGCGAACCGTACTTAACATCTATCATCCCGATCCATATCATTCATCGTTACGTAACAAAAAACATTGCCTATGTCTGAGACTAAAATGTGTACTTTTAATCTGTTCTTATTTTTGTGTTGAAAACGGCTGTGAGGAAAATTATAGGATGCAAATTGAGAGATGGGGCCGCTTCTGTCACTCTAGGCCCCTTGCAAATAACTAAATTTTGCCTTACCAGATTACAAAATTATCCCACAATACCCTGTTTATTTAGCTCATAAGGTAATTACTATGAGTTTTGAAAAGTGTGATTTTTTTTTTTAATTTATTTTTATTTTTTTTGTATTTTGTGAATTATAACCCATCAGTAATGTTAAACCAGTCGGTGATTTTAATGCAACACCCTGCGCAGAATTACTGTATTACTATGTACTAATTCACAAATTTTCATCACAGTATTACAAACTCTTTTTCTATTCACTACAAAAACCATCTCAAGCGAACGTAAACTTTTTTGTGATAATTCCGGATTTTAAATTAAAAAAAAATAATAATTTTTTTGGAAATCTGAGCGTTTCTGTTGTCAGGTTTTCATTTCACATCTGTAGAATCTTGGTCAATGGAAACGCAGATACATAACTATTATGTTACATACACAAATTATCCGATTCTTTTCAATGGCTCTTTGGTATGAACGATCATCCTTGAGGGCCGGTCTTATCATTGTGCCCAAATTTCACTGCCTGCCCAAAATCCACTCCACTCCACTCCCCATTACATGAACAGTGAGTACCAGCCAGTCGCAAGAGGTAGACATGTGGTGTTTTTGAACAACAATAACGCAAAGACTGTCCATGTGGTCTTTGTAAGACTGTTCTTGCCAACTTGCCTCCCAAGAATGATCTTGGGGGCGCAGCGAATCATGGGATTGCTCTCATTTGGCGAGGATGTAACTGATGCATCATTGATATTTGAGGTGGGGTACAAACGATATCCGGAGATCTTTACCGTCCTCTGTATTTCTGTTCTTCAATATTGGAACTGATCTTCAGCAAAGGAAGATGACAAAACGGTTGCATGAGAACACAAGTGCAGCCAAGTACACATATTGAGAAACGCCCATTGTCATGTTAGGTTCCTTAAAAGGCAGACTGAGCAGGATATGTTGGCTGGTGTTTATAAACAAATCATTCCTAGTTGGCCCCGGCTCAACAGGCGAGCGAAAAATTATTTTAGTGGGACGTCTAGTGTTTGCGTTGCACCAAAAGTCTTTACTAGTGATGTCACTGTTGCAGATAAATTTCCAATGTCGGGGAAAGAAAATCTAAATGAAATCCGTTTTGATAGAGTGCTGGTGTCCTCTTGTCATCTCGGCCAGTACTAAAGCAGATGGCCGCGAATGCTCACTTTAATCAGTCTGTTTTTTTTTCCTCCATTTTGGTGTTCCGATAGTCAACCATGTCTAATATTTATCATAGTTCTTGGCTCTTGCAAATAGTGACATGAACAATGTCCACCACCAGTCGGTCTCTCCACCACCAAACAGGACGCAGCAAAGCAGGTAGAACATCTCACACAGAGTAGACAGACATAGAGAACAATCCAAAATGGTACAGTTCATAGTACAGTGTTTTGAATGCAGGGTGCATTGTATTTCTACTGCACTTTAAAGTTATTCTTCTATTTTGTGCTACTTTGTCCTGTTGCGCAGTTATTTTTCTATGTAAAGAAAATTTAAATACACATTTTGTAAAAATTTGTTAAAAAAAAAAAATCTTTACTGCGTTTATTCTGTGTAACACAGGAGCACATATTCAGCAGTAAAACATTCTGTGTAATAAGCCGTACAGCAAAATCTAAAGGTCATTAGACAAGAAAACATTGTCTGTAGATGTGGGAGGGTAACCTTGCAGTTGTATGGTTGAAAACTTTACTATAATTCAATAACATTTACGAGTGTGAACTTTGTAGTAAACATTATTGCTAAAAATTCTGTTTTTGTTCAGTTTGATTTAATCATACACAAAACCTTTGTAGCGATATGGTATTGAATTAAATGCACTGGGCTGATGAAGTATTATTCATCTATTTTTATCTTGCTTTATCCACCAGCTCTTTCTTTTCATTAAGAGAAATAGGCTTTAGTTCAGTTCCAAGAAATCGAAACAACCTCATTACAACTAGAACGTTTTGCTGAATTTTATAACTCGCTGTTGTTAGGGAGGAGCGGGAAATTGGCATGGGATGATCCATCAATTCCAGGTAGATACGGCTAAAGTTGTTTACAGTCAGTCATAATCGGTAACTGGTTTTACAATAAATTACACCAACACTGAGATGGTGTCATTGACAAGACCAAAACTATATGTTAGCTCTGTTATACCGAACTCTATGTTGCTGGAAATGCATCCAACATGCTAACTCCTTTGAGTCAGTATTAGTTCGTTGTTATTATGATGCAAGTTTATTTTAGAATTATTTTACATAGCCATTTTAAAATGTGCTGATTAGCGTCCGATGGGTTTTATTTACATACGTCTATGGTGATACATGACTGGTTTGCAATTGTTCCTAATTGTTTGTGGTTTTAGTAATAACTTGAATGCGTTTTGAAATTATTTTTCCCTGCTGTAACGGCACATGTGAACCTAAAACCGAGGTGAATTTTGTGTACCATTACACCACTATTCCCGGCCCATATTTAACAGAATATGAAAACAATTTTGCGGCCGTATGCATACTGAGACAAACCTAGTTGTCTACAGCAGTGATATTGTACCAGACCAGTAGAGGGCAGATTTTGGTCTCAGTCTTAATGAAGGTTACGCAAAACCAGGAAGTGTTACACATCAACCCATGGCGACTGAGAGTGAGTTACTTTTGCTTCTGTTGGCGTGTGCTGAAGAGGGGAAAAAAGACAGAGGGAAGATAGTATGTGCGTCCATAAATACAATTGCCCGTTTCCTACTTTTCATAGCCGTATGCTGTGTGAAAGTCGGTATCGCTATGTTATTTTTTTGTACATGCGCAGTCGGCGCGCACTGACCGCAACCGTATGCGTAGACGGAAAAATGAAGTCCGCGCGCTTGCTCGTGCTTGGGCGCGGACGAGTAATGTAACGGCAGTGGTGCGTGCGCGAGAGGCCGACGTGATTCTTCCGCCGTCCATGTAATAAGTTGTCTTGAATTTCTCGGGATGCTGTTGTTCGTGACGAGTAGCTCCATGCTGGGATTTTATAATCTGAAGATACCAGTTAAAAGTTAAGGCATACACCTTGTAAGATGAAGACATGTAAAATGAAGGAAATCACTGAGCCCCTGTTAAATGTTGTGTTCGTTACCTAACTGCGAATTTTTCTGTCCGAATCGGATGAGCGTTCGGTTTTATTGCTTAACATTTCGTTGTGTTTAGTTCATTATTACAAACACAGAAGACTAGGCTACTAGATTAATTTCGTAAGTCTGAATAACATCTCCTAAATTAGACTAGACTGACTAGTAGACTCTTCGTTAACAGTTAAAAATAACATACTTATTTGCCAATTGCTGGTACAATCCGTATTGTGCCCTAATACTATTGATTAGTGAACTTTTAATTCGTTCTGTCTAGTTAGTTATGGGTCGTCTAAACCAGTTTTATAACTACTCATTTGGGCTTTAATAACCTTTAGGGGTCTAGTGTCTTCCAAGTCGATTAACTGGAATCTGAGTGATTTCAACTATGGAAAACTAATTTAAAAAGCCATACTGTAATCACTGTTGGACTGTAGTGAATGACTATATTTCATGCTTATTGTATACTGCTTCTTTCACACTATTCATTGTGAATATGCATAGATACTTGCTGTTTTACTTAATATTGCAGATCTGTTCTATGAAATGTCACTTGTGTTCATTGTGCTTTTAGAAACATGTAACTTGAGGTATGATCTGAAACGTTTGTTCTTTTTGAGATTGATGCTTGTTTTTTGTAAGGGCACCGTACTGACAAAAAAAAATTGGCTCAATAAGTTAGGTAAAAAGCCTCCGTTCTACCACTAAAAGTTTTGTCTGTAATCATCAAAAAGGCAGTAGACATGGCAGAAATGAGCCCATGCACAGTGGGGGAGCAGCTGCAGGAGGCAGCAGACTGCCACAAGCCGGGAGGTGGGGCTGAAACAGCTGGGGGTGCTGCCTGAGAGGGACTTCCTGCTGCTGCAGCTGCGGACAGGCCTGATGCGTTTGATGGAGCGAGACACAGTGTGCCTGCACCACCATAAGGTCTACGTGGAACTCTATGAGGAGGCCCAGAGGGTCTGCTGTGACCCCTTCGGTAGCCACAGGAAGGTTATCAGGAAGGGCCTGCGTCCCATAGACCTGGATGACGCCAGCTTCCTGACCGAGCAGTTCGCCGGGCATTTTGTGCCTGGCTGGAAGCTGTGTAACCGTTGCACCCAGCTAGCCACTGGGTACACTGGTCTGGAAGCAGCGTCCCGCCAAAGACATAGACTGGATAAGGAAGTATGTCAGGCAAATTTCTGTTTGGTATTATACCTAGGATATCATGAAAGGTCCCTAAATATCATCCTAAACCAAAGGAGGATGCTGACATTGTTCTGTCGTGACAGTGTTCCCTGGTTTGGAAGAAAAAAAATAGTGAAGGAGTCCATCCATTTTCCAAACCGCTTATCCTTACTGGGTCGCGGGGGGTCCGGAGCCTATCCCAGAAGCAATGGGCACGA
>JAODJX010000007.1:2369010-2386104 GCA_026776945.1 Isichthys henryi
CCCAGGCGGGGATTCAAACCCGGGTCCCAGAGGTGTGAGGCGACAGTGCTAACCACTGCACCACCATGCCGCCCCTAGTGAAGGAGTGAGGTATGGTATTGTAGGCCGTAAAGCTAAATTGAATGTTCCAGAACCCTGCAAAGGGTTACACATCAAACTGAAAATACATGCTGTTAAATATATATGAGAATAAATTATTGTTAGGGTCTAGCATGTAGTGGTGGGTTTTGTGATGGACAGTTTTTGTGCTTAGGGAAAGGAAAGCAGTTTTTCAAGAATTAGTGAGTAACACGCACAGTGAAGTAACTTTAATTCCACCGAAACTTAAATTAACAATTGCATGTCCCTCCCATACCACACGTTCACAAGTATGGCCTCTTATTGATTCCACATGCCCAGCGTTAAAGGTTTTTAATGAGCATTATAAAAATATTTGCTATATTTGTCATATTTTAACCTTTTCTTTTTTTTTTTTCTTAGTTTTAGTTCTCAGTATTGCATGATTTTGTGTTTAGGGAAAAACAGCCAAAGCTTTGAAGTCATTGGAGTTTGCCAACCCAGGCCGACAAACAGACTTTGCAGCAGAAAATAACAGGAGAGACAAGAGGCGAGTGAACAAGTACCCTTCCAGTGACAGGTAAGATCAATCTAACAGCATTGGCAAAAGCAAGAAAAATATCTATATATATATTTCTTATGTTTTCAGACCTTTTTCCGTAGTGAAGGGCTCTGTTTAAAGCATTATTTGCTATAGCATTTTGGCATACAAGTACTGGGGAGATCCAAATGTAGGCTGCTTTGGATCAGTAGTCGTTTTAATAAATTACGGTAAGGCCGGGTATCGCCATTGATTTCCCCAATCGATTTGACTTCCAATTCCGTTCGATTAGGCTCTGCATCGATTGTGAACCCAAAAGTTCGTCAATAAATTTGGCGCAATCTAATGTTTTATTAAATTCAGTTAGCGGAGCGTACACATTCTACCGTTTTGGAATATCATGCAAGCGATAAGTACAGGAAGGTTCAACAGCCGCAACATCTTTTAAAAGAGATATTGTCGATAAAGTAAAAAGACACGTTGGTGGTGTGGCGGTGCGTATAAACTTTTAGGCATTTCAGGTGTACTACTGATCAGCTTATCAAGTTATGGGAATAAGTAAATGTCTGTATAGCACCACAAAGCCAGTTTCTGGACAAATGTTTATGCCCCTTACCTGAAGCTCTATAATCACATCACATTTATGAGCACTTATTTGTGTCTCGACAGCTCACGGCAGTATCACCAACTTATTTGAGACGCACTATTGGTAGATAAGAAGTTCTGCATGGCTATAGTTAATTTTGGGAAAATGTAATCTTTTTTATTGATAGTGCAATATTAAACCTACATATTTCAAATAGTTGCGATGTGATATCATGCTGCACTATCTTCAGTGGAGCAAATCCCACCGTATCTTTCATCTGTTTTTGTCTGCCAAGTTCTCGTTCAAGGCTGGCCACGCTAAAGGGGTTAAGGCTTTACACATTTAGGGGTAAAGGATATAGAATGTAAAAGGCATATATTTGAAAATTTACCTCTGGGTTTTATGAATCCATATTGGTTTATGCAAATTTGGATCAGTTTGAATCAGGACATTATTGCCAAATATGTTTTTGCATTTAAGTATATTAATACAGAATTTTTCTCTGTTTATTTTGTGTAGCTTTGAATTTCAAATTATGATGTGTTTAAATCATTAAGTTTAACTGTTATGTTTTTTATTCCTTGTATGTTTCCGATACATTTGTAGATACTAAACGGCAGCATTTGCAAAATTGCTAGATCACTATGAAAACTGGGTACTTTTTCAACCTCTGTTGCTCCTATGCATTCTACAAATGTGCACATTTTATGCGCAGAACTATGAATAGTTCTGTGTGTGTTACAAGTTTAGATACCCAGATGCACGGTTCATGTGCAAAGTATGAACTGGCCTCAAGGGTTAGAAGGTGGTTTGGTAGGGGGTGTTATTTAAAATGTAGCACGCTGGTTTACTTGACCACTTTGCAGGCTGGACCCCTAGATACTTTACTTTGCTGCCTTTCAGGCAGACCATGGGTACAAAGAGTAAGGTGTATGACAGCAAAGGCCTACTGATCGCTAACGGCTGTGACGTGTGCGACTGCCTGGACGTGGAATGCATGGGCTGCTTCTACCCATGCCTTGGCTGCGGCTCCCGCAAGTGCGGTGTGGAGTGTCGCTGCAACCGCAAGTGGCTGTACGAACAGGTGGAGGTGGAAGGAGGGGAGATCATCCGGAACAAGTACGCTAGCTAGGCTAGATGTCTCTACAGAATCCACTTGTTCACTGTGCTGTTGTATATAGTCAAAATGTATTTCTTTGCTTATGACCACAGTTCTTCTGACTGAGGAGTATTAATTTAATTTCTGTAGTATACTTTATAAGATTTGAATTTGCATTTTTTACATCAACAGTGGATTTTTTCCCCAGTTATACTGTTAAACGCAGAGACCACTGAATTAGTTAAATACTTTGTTCATAAATTGCTAAAGCTCTCAGGTGGTGTGTAAAGCTTTGGTCAATGTGGCCCCTTAATAGCAGGACTGAAAAACAATTTGCAGTGATCTAGTTGTAAATATGTATGGATTGTCCTCATATGCGTGCCATTTGTGTCAAATAAATTGTGTTGTATATTTTTAAATGCTGCTCTGATTTATTTTCTCCTATTTTATCTTTCTGTTCACAAAGTTTTGGGATTGGTATTTTAAGGCCAAACTAAACATGCATCTCCAACTTTTCTGAGGCCTGATCTCATTGTAATGTTTTCCCTGGGATAAAACAGACCATGCATAAGAATGTAAACAAAAGAGGGAGAATAATTCAACCATGGTTATGCATTTAAACTTATTTTTCAGTCCACAAAAACAATGGTGTTCGATTGGGGCAGAGGCAAGCCAAATAGAATGGGCATTTTTTTTTAATTAAACAGGAAATGTACCTTTTTAACCTTCTGGGGTAGGGACAGGAAGTTATCCTGGATGTGGAAATGAACAGAATTACCTCCAAAGGTTTGAAAACAATTTTATTTGACAC
Organism: Isichthys henryi; assembly: GCA_026776945.1. NCBI lineage: Eukaryota > Metazoa > Chordata > Actinopteri > Osteoglossiformes > Mormyridae > Isichthys > Isichthys henryi. Next base: position 2,372,105 of record JAODJX010000007.1, read on the forward strand.
ATTCTCAAGATATAATTATTTAAATGATTCAATGAAAAACATGGATATGTGAAGGGCTCATTTTTATACGAGGGTTAATAAATTAGTACCGGTTGATCACAGAATTAGCTTCTTGTGCCTCTTGAGTTGATTATTTTTATACATTTTGTTTCCCATCCGTACATTTTTAATTGCAATATTAAATTGCCTTCACCCTAAATGGTTTACTGGAAATCCTCACCCATTATGATATGCTAATGTTCTTAAAGGAGTCTTTTGGTACAGGATTGGGATGGGGGTGAACCTGGGTCCTGTTTTATGGCATGAGGAAGGTACATCCTTCATGGGACGTCAGTCCATTGCAGGGCAGAAACCCACCCTCAATGGGCGATTTAGAGATACTTAAGACCATGTTTATACTGACTGTGACATCCGGCTTAGCTGTTTGTGCTATATGTGATAATTTATTAAACCTACATATTTTTCTGATTGTGAAGCAGGTGAATGAAGTTGACTTCACAACGTAACTGCAAGGGAGCTTCTTGTGGGATTGTTCCAGGACAACTTTGTGGTCTTTCCGTTTATCGTTACACTATGTGCCTCATCCATCCATCCATTTTCCAAACCGCTTATCCTACTGGGTCACAGGGGGTCCGGAGCCTATCCCGGAAGCAATGGGCACGAGGCAGGGAACGAGGCAGGATGGGGGGCCAGCCCATCGGCAGGGCACAATCACACACCAGTCACTCACACATGCACACCTACGGGCAATTTAGAAACTCCAATTAGCCTGCCTCATTCATGGTTTGTATTAAAAAAATCTAATTTATGTTTAAAAGAGAAAATTATCTATTGTAATGTAAGGATTCATTATGTTACCACAGCGTTTATGCTATTAGTAATATCAATAAGGAAGACAACGACACTTTATTAATCCCTCGTGGGGAAATTGTTTTTTGCCTTCCAGGTATCGTGTAGCTGAGATCAAACTTGGCACCAAATGGCAGCCACCTGCAGCAGGACCCATGGAGCTAGAGGTTAAAGGGTTACAGACATATTTTACCGAGGCCAGACTCGAACCAGTGACCTTCTGGTCACAGGCTTAGCCCTAAGTTTAGGTTATGCTGGTCAGTGTGTATGCAAGTTTTGACGCTCATTTAGTACATTTACTGAATGTGAGGGATATGTAATCCATGAAATCGCTGTTTCAATGGGGTTTTTTGGTGGGGGACGTGCATTAGTATAGACTTGGGGTGTGTAAGTATAAGACCTACTCCAGGTGGGACATTAAACAAAATCATGTGACATGGGGATGGCAGCAGAGGCTGATTTAACAAAAACAGCTTTATCACAAGACCAACATACACAAAATAAGAGCTAGGTCATTAAAATGGCTACATTGGGTTCAGGCATCATATGCTGGCAAGATAAATAAAAAAAAAAGCAGTGTGGTGTCTCAGAGGTGACCGTGGAGGGGGGGGCAGGCTGTGTGCGGGACTCGTGGTCTCTGAAGGATGCCGGCGTGCTGATGGACAGCTTTGCTCTATCCCATGTAATTAAATCTACCAAGGACTTTGCTGACTCATTTGTTTAGTCTGTATGGCCTCTTTTTAAGATGATACCTGACGTGGACTAAAGCCGTGTGCCACAGCTTGTTTTTAATTAGTAATTTTTAAACATTTATATGGGATCAGTGTACTTTACCGTGCAGGGATTTACCACATTTCCTTATAACACTTGCGACACTGCGTTCATTATCCAGACGCATGTGTTACATTTGTGTGTTTAATAGCAATGCAGTGAGTGCATCACTCCTGCTGACTCTGCTGACTTCCCCTCAAGTCAAAAGTGAGTCACGAGTCAAAGCTACATTAAAATTTTTCAAAGATAACGAGAAATACTTTGATTCTGACACTTTCTCTGGCACTTCTATAGAGGAGGCATTAATTTGCTCAGAACACTGTGAAATACCTTATGGCTGATGCATAAAATGCCATCTGGTGCATGGAACTCTTTATGTGTGAGACTGGATTTACGGCCCAAATTACAATAAACTTAAAGATGGAAGAACTTATTAGCACTCGCCGAGGACAGTCCTGAGCCACAGTCTAAATGTTAAGCTGCATTTCTCCTGTCCTAATGCACATTTTAGTGTCTATGAACTGCAAGTAACATAACTTGAACAACTTTCAATATGATTTCTGTGAAATTTTTAAATAATTGCTTTCAGCCATTCAAGGACACACAGATTGCTTGATTGAATCGAGAAACCAGAAACTTGTGCAGGTAATATATAACTTTGCTCCAGCAAGGTGACTTTTATGGAACCATCTATACATACACCTGACGCTTCATTTTGTAACTTGTAGCATTTATGTCGCGTTGGAATTAGCAATGAACTCCTGGGCAGAGAAGCTGTCACTCATTTCAATTTCCCACCATGGCGATACACATAATACATTATATGTGCAATATCACAGTAAGTTTCCAACAATATACAAAACATTTTTGGGGGATTTTCTGAGGCCATCGCCTTGTTCCGAAATATTTACTGTATATGTATCAAGGTGCTTCAGAAATAGGAAGCTACCTGTGCCTATTTACTGAAAGGTTTCTTTACTGGAGCTGACTTCCCATATAAGCAGCAAAAATCCCAGAGAGCCTAGTGGGGTTCTGAATAAGAGCGTGACATAGGTACCACCCGTACCGTTTCAGCAGGCCTGACACACTGCGGCGCTGAGGGCTGAGCATGGAACACTGCAGTGAATACCTGATCCAGATCCTCTCCTTCTATAACTTATCTTCAATCCCTCCGCGTATATTCAACTGCAGCTCTTTGTCTTTGCTTACAGTTTACAGTTACATTAACACATGATGGACATTGTCTGCTGTTGAAACACGGTCATGCTGTGCTGATTCAAACAAACATAAAATTGCACGCAAACAGCATTGACATGGGTGCTGCCTGTTCACTCCATGCCTAGTGTGATGTATATGTTATGAAAGGGTAGTCAAAACGTGTGCAGTAATAAAATCTGTTTAATTTTCTAAGGTTCACAGATTCATGTTAAAGGGAACAAAAGTCGTTTTTTCTTGCCGCATCAAGGTCCGTTTCTCACTGTACTTCTTCTGAAGCACTGCCTAGTGGGTTTGGCAGCTCAGCATGTGGAAGCTGCTGCAGTCTGTGCTTTTCACGCTGCACTGGCTGCACTCGCAGCTGAGGGGAACTGGGTAGACAACAGTGGGGTCCACTCCCTCTGGGCAGTCGGGCAAGTGCACCGTCTTGTAGGTAACCTCTGAGACGCTGCAGGATTTCTGGGTGTGTGAGTTTATGGAGCTCTTGTACACAGGATCCTGTAAACAGTGCCAATGCAGAGAACACTGTCACCGCACCCAAATGATGAAAATCCCATCACAGACAAGACTGCCTTGAAACATCCACCATCACAACATTGGCCTGTGACTTTGGGGTTATAAAGAGTTATGATTGTAGTATGTACTGTGTGCAATTCATTTCAATATTCTTTAAACTGCAGTGTATGGTGTATTCTCTCGCAAGAATGGCAAATTAAATTAGGACACAGAAATCAGGAGCTGAGTAATAATATTTTCCCTCAAATGGCCTAATGTTTTCATGTTGTGATGTCCCCTGTGTGTGATATTTATGCTTAATGCCTTAAAAATGCTTGCAGCTGTTGTAAAAATGCCCTGAGCCAAATGAAATACGACTGACTGTTTAACACTGAAGTGAGGGACGCACAGTACCTCATTGAAGCAAAAGCCTGCACAAGAGGCTACATCGATCATGATGCATTTTCCGCACTCCTCTCTCTCCAAGGGGATAGAGATGTTGATCATGTCACACTGAGGACTGACCCCCGACAGTGCCCAGTACACCATCGCCACCAGCAGCAGCACACGGTCCATTTCTGAATCTTCCAGTGACGGCGGCAGCGAGGAGGATTTTGTGGGATGAGGTCAAATGTTAAAAGTTTGTCTGCACTCCTGTTCGGTGAAAGGTTTTGAAATAGGAAACAGATGATCTCTTGGCTCACCAGTCTAGAGATGTAAGCCCACAGTAGTAATGTTCCCTCAAATCACTCAATTCCATCAAGCACATACTTAAAGAACAGCCTCAAAATATGACAAAACTTCTAACTGGATAGAAAACCGCCATGTTTCATTTCAAGTTAAATTAACTGTATAAAACGTTTCAAGTTTAGCATCACATTGCAGCAAGAAGACAATATATTCTGAAAATATTTTCAGAGAAAATTGGAGAGAGAGAAAGATTAGAAAAGAGCAGCATGTGGACACAGCTCACAGTGTGGAACACAAGAGAATTAGAGGTAAGGGTCTCACCTGCTGGACTCCCAGAGATGCATTTGGAAGCCTCTGGCTTTTATCCTTTTTTCAGCCATGGGGAACCCAAATGACATGTTTCAGCCAATTAGGGTTTACCTGTGTGGGGAGACACAACTCTTAGAATGATTGTTGTCATGGCTATACAGATAAAGATGTCTGGCCAAACATAAGTGCAAGCGGAATATAGTGGTTTTATTTTTCATTCCCTCCCCACTCATAGCGTGGGACAGATCAGTGATCCAAGGTCAATACTCCCACACATTTAGCAGTGAACTTCAAACATGACGCTGAATGTATTCTATTACATGCACCCTGTATTGCACCCACAATCAGTTTATAGAGTTAATTAGAATAGATTGCAATCGTATTCTTTCGATATATTCGATAATGATGATAGCAACCTATAAAATTCATTAGAAGTTTTCCATCACCTTTTCAAACAAGAGATTGTAGCTGGCATCTATTCTTCAATTTTCAGCTTGGAGACCTTTACCTTGCAAGAGAAATTGATAATCCCGTTTTCCAAGAAATCGACATAATAATAATAGCAAGCAGATTCACTCATTTGGCAGTGACTGTGACAGTTTCCTTCCATTTGCACAGATGATGTATCAGGATGTTAGAACGTACGGTCCCTCAAAAGTCTGCCCAGTAGTGTAATGATTTGCGCAAGGGATGCATTTGCTATGAAACAGGAAGTATCCATTGCAGTATTTTGACATGCGGTAGAGGGAATTCATTCTGCTAGTTGTTTTTTTTAAAGACCTGTACTTTAGACATGATGTTTTGCATCAAATTAATGGACCAAACAAAGGAGGAAACATCCTGCATTACTTGAGCTGACAAATTGAGCGCACTTTAGATTTACTAAATCTAATCGATATCTTGTATAAAATCTGTGAAGTTGAAAATCAAATTAATCATATTGAGTTGTAGATAAACCAAACACTTTAATATATACTGTCTAATGTTATACGTTTGAAAGAAATCACTTTTGCATGACATTTTATGACCCAATAAATGAAATATATCTAGCAAAGTCTAAGCTGTGAATTGCACAGTAACCTGTTGTAGTTCATTAATGAAAGTCCCTACTTTAAAAAATCAGATGACCAAAGTATGAAGATGCATGTTGAGTATTTTTGCAATGTGACACAACTGGGCCAGTTTTTTACTGGGACAATAGCTCACCTGTTTTATTCATAGGACAGTGTTCACAGCTTACTCCTGTCTTTTGTGTCACAATCTGATTGGCTGAATCAGAATCATATTATGGCTGAGTTACAGACATATCATTTTGAACATAAAACATGCAGGTTGAAAGAAGAAAAGCAAAGTCTGATTAAAAACGGACAGGCACTTTAGGGAGCTATACTTACTGTGTGATTTGCAAGAGTAGTTACAGTCAGCACAAAAAAAGAGTCAAATTTCTCACTCACTGCTTTCACAGTGTTGCACATACTGTATACTAATGTTCAGCATAGAGTAAAAAATAATAAAAGGAAAAAAAACAGTTAAGTTGGTGCTTAGGAAAACCTGTTTCAAGCAGATGTTCCTATAATGAGCAAAGGAGATTTTCACCCACTTATACAGATTGATGCTTTACTAGATTCAGTTGATGGGGATCTTGGGACTCAAACTCACAAATCTCTGTGTTTTTAATCAACTGTTACCAGGAGCACGTCCATGTTCAGGCTAGCCTCCTCTAAATCTTGCTGGCTGCAATAAAAATTTTACCTAGAGTTGCTAACTGGCCCATACTGAAAAATATAATGCAGTATCCCAAGCCGATACTAAAGAGGACCTCACAAGGTTATTCTCAACCTTTATAGGTGGAATGAGGCTAAAAAACCAAACTCCATACTCTTTCTGTACATCTGCTTAAATACACACCCTTCCCTCCCTCTGTACCACTTACATTCCACTTGTTTACTAGTGGATAGCTTAGTAGGATAGATAGATAGATAGATAGATAGATAGATAGATAGATAGATAGATAGATAGATAGATAGATAGATAGATTGATTGATTGATTGATTGATTGATTGATTGATTGATTGATTTTTGGCAGTAAAGGACACCTACCTTGCATGTAAATGGCAACAGCTGACTTGGATGCTAAAGTTTGAGACTGCAGCATGACTGTTACCAGTGCAATGTCACAATGCAGCCACTGAGGGATGGTCTAAGGCCGGTAAGTGCAACACAGCATGCCCAGCGCAACCACCGTGCTCCTCAAAAACACATGCGGAATAGGTAGCAGGCAAGCGCTGCGGACAGATGCGTTACTCGCGCCCACCTTTACAATTTAAATGATAAAACTTTCAAGCATTATAAGTTGTGCCGTCAGTGCCAAGTGTATGAAATCACCAATAGTGTGAACACTGTTTTTCCGCAAGAATGGAGGCAGAGGCAAATTTCGTTTTTGCAAGGTGAGAAACGAATAATGATTGATCCTGTTGAATTACGATACAAACAGCTGCATCACCTTGAAGCTAAATGAAAAATACGTATACAACAGCGACACTGTTTTTCTATACCTAGCCTAGACTTTGCTTTATTTTATTTTATTACATCTATTCATCGCATAAGGCGGTGAATCGTTAACGCTATTTTTTAATTATTATTATTATTATCGACTCTTATTTTGATATCAGTTGCCAATAAAATCCTATCAAGACGCTTCAAAAGTGCAAGCCCTTGAATGCGATAGACAGTACAAGTAAAGGTTCAGTTGTCAGACGGAGAAATGCATCGATGGATTTCCTACATACTGGATATCACGCAAACGTGATCTTGGGAATGAAATTCAGGTGCAAGGAAAGAAGATAATAGTCTGGCCTTTTCATATGTAAGTATCTGTATGAATTACGCTGGAGTATTTTGTAGCGCGGGGCTGGGGGGTTAGTATGCATGGAATAACGAGTGTCTGAATTTGTGGTTTGCTTGATACTGTAGAAAAATGTAATAACACTCATTCTCCTGTTGCGGAGCTAGCAGTTATTATCTTTGTTGTATTTGACAATGAGAGATTGGTTATTCCTGTCGTGATATAAATTATTAATTAATGTATGATAGTATGATAATAATTTATAATAATGTAATTATTTATATTTGCGAATAATTGCTCGTTTTGTTAATAGTAACGCTCTTGTTTTTCTCGTCTCAGATGTTGCTCGCCTTGAAGAAATAAAGTAAACACCAAACACTGGACGTAGCTTTCGATTAACCCCACCCATCCTAAAATCCCTGTCCAATAAATAATTCGTCAAAGAAATTATTGCTTTATGCCTGCGTACTTCGACATCCAAAGAGTTAACAATGAAGGACACAAGACAAGTGATTTTTTTGGGGGGGAGAGACATGAGATCTAAGACGTAATTTTCCTTTCAAGATTATTTCTGTAATTTCCGAAATGTGTCCTCAAAAACCTTGCATGGATGTATTTGGACTGTAAATATATTTATTTTACAAAACAGAAGACCCACCCCCAATGTGAATATTCATTCATTTTTATTTATATATTGTTATTTTTCGGAGAACAACGATATGGCTATATTATAAAGAATTTTTCTTGCATACTGGGAATGAATTGAGCTGAATTATCGACTGGCTGAAGTCTTATCTTTGGAACTTTACCTCGGAGCCTGAGACTACAAGCAACTCATAGAACAATGCTGTTAGCGTGGCACCGCAACTGGACATCTAAGATCAAGATGAGTGTATGTTGCATGCACAGAATAACACGTGCACGCTTCTGACAATGCGTTATTTAGTTACCCATCAGGTCCCCCCGCCCTAAAAAAAAAAAAAAAAATAATAACAAAATACAATTCCGTGTTTAGGAGAGATCAATTTCAGCTATCCAGTTAATTTCAACTGCAAAACCAAGAAAGCCAAAATGGAGTTCGCCATGGTAGGTGCCGAAAGCGGTGGGGGCGGCACCCACCTGCCTTACGGATATGCCCAGGCGCGGGCTCGGGAGCGGGAGCGCGGCAGGGAAAGACAGGCGCAGGCGAGATCGGCGGCAGCTGCCGAAGGTGCATCGGCTGGAGAAGGAGGAACTTCTTCCACCCATCACCCCCACAACCACATCCAGCAACAGCATCAGTCTCGCACCGCCTCTTTCCCTCATGCCAGCAACAGCGGCGCTGGTACCGCCTCGGGCCCCTCCTCCTTGCAACAGTCTCAGCAGCAAGTTCTCCGAGGAAGGAAAAAGCAACGGGGCGCAGAGTACCGGAGGAGAAACCGCCGAGCTCTCGGCGGGGAGCTGCGCCAGTCGGAGCTGGCTCTTCTCGGCTCCGAGGAGGACATTATGATGGAAGACGAGGAAGCTGAAGGCGAAGAAGGAGACGAGGACGAAGGAGGAGGCGGGATGAGGAGCGGAGAGCGGCTCAGAAGCGTCCGCTGTGATATGGATGATGAAGATTCAGTGTCAGTTACTGACAGGCGACCGCAGTCAAGCTACGAGAATGTTTACAGTGAGTTCGGCTGCTGCGAGAGGGTCGTGATCAACGTGTCTGGCTTGAAGTTTGAGACGCAGCTGAAAACTCTCACCCAGTTTCCCGACACCCTCCTAGGGGACCCGGATAAGCGGATCAGGTACTTTGATCCTCTGAGAAACGAGTACTTTTTTGATAGGAACCGACCAAGCTTTGACGCCATTCTATACTATTACCAGTCGGGGGGGAGGCTGAAGCGACCTGTCAATGTCCCCTTCGATATATTCTCCGAGGAGGTCAAGTTCTACGAACTGGGAGAAGATGCCATGTTGAAGTTTAGAGAGGATGAGGGCTTCGTGAAGGAGGAGGAGAAGCCCTTGCCGGAGGATGAATTCAAACGCCAGATCTGGCTTCTTTTTGAATATCCCGAAAGTTCAAGCCCCGCACGAGGAATCGCGGTTGTGTCCGTTTTAGTCATCGTTATATCAATTGTCATTTTCTGTTTAGAAACTTTGCCCGAGTTCAGGGATGAAAAAGACTTCATTGGCGCTGGGAGCAATTTAACAAGTGCGGACAATGGATTCACCCCGTTCAACGACCCCTTCTTCATTGTGGAGACTGTGTGTATCATCTGGTTTTCTTTCGAGATCATAGTTCGCTTCTTCGCCAGCCCCAGCAAAGCCGCCTTCTTTAAGAACATCATGAACTCCATCGACATAGTGTCCATCTTGCCTTATTTCATTACCCTCGGCACAGATCTTGCCCAGCAGCAGGGCAACGGGCAGCAGGCGATGACCTTCGCCATCCTGAGGATTATTCGACTCGTTAGAGTCTTTCGCATCTTCAAGCTCTCCAGACACTCCAAGGGCTTGCAGATCCTCGGCCATACCCTGCGGGCCAGCATGAGGGAGCTGGCGCTGCTCATCTTCTTCCTCGTCATCGGGGTCATCCTCTTCTCCAGCGCCGTGTATTTCGCCGAAGCCGATGAGCCCACTTCCCAGTTCACTAGCATCCCTGACGCTTTTTGGTGGGCGGTCGTTACAATGACAACAGTGGGATACGGGGATATGAAACCAATAACAGTCGGTGGGAAAATAGTGGGCTCCCTGTGTGCCATAGCCGGCGTGTTGACCATAGCTCTGCCCGTTCCGGTCATTGTCTCCAACTTCAATTACTTTTATCACAGAGAGACCGACAACGACGATCAAACGCCAGTAGTACAAAACATGCCTCCGTGCCCATATTTCCCGACAAACTTCCTCAAGAAATTCAAGGGATCCCCGACGGCTTCCTCCTTAGGAGATAAAGCCGAATATATGGAAATGGAGGAAGGGGTGACCGAGTCATTATGTGGCGCAGAAAAACAAAGTCCGAGCAAAGGAAACGGCACAAAACTCCTTAGAAAAATGAGCACTAACCCCAAATCACTACAAACAGACGTGTGACGAGAAGCACCAGACATTAGGTCTAATTCTAGTTTCATATTACGGGCTACGTCGCATTAAGTTACGCAAAGACCGTGAGGCGCTGATTACTTTAAATGTTACGAAAACAAACATCACTTTTAAAAATGTACGTGAATATAATATGTTCGCCGCAATGAATGAGATTTATGTTGTCATGTTGAATCCAATGTAAAAGCATCCCAAAATGCTGCAATCACCAGCTTCAAGTAGTAAGCGCGGTGGAAAATATTAACGGTAGGATCTTCCAGTGCATATAAGATCTATCATAAGTATCATTAGGAATTAAAAATATACATATAAAAATATAGGAATAATGCAAAAGCACTTTATCAATTTTTCTGTCACTTTAAACGAATTCATGCAGAATGGAGAAAGTCTGATGTTGTGTTCTTGCTGTTGTTATGCAATAAACCCTAATTCACTTTGCACTAATGTAGGCGGCAAGGTTTATAATCAGTCATGAAAAACTCCATCCACACACTTTAAAGACGCGCGCACAGGCGCATATATATATATATATATATATATATATATATATCTCTCGATTGGTCACAGGGCCCTATAGAATAGGGTGACAGCTTCCTTAATATTACTCATACACACATACATGCATACATACTGCTGTATATCCATACATTTCGTCAGCGATCCTGCATAACCATTATGTTCGCACTTACCGTGTCATCTGCATACTAGCTGCCTACGTAGCACTTCTCTTAGTTGTTTAGTGAAACAATGACTCACAGCCATCAGTATGAGTAGCACAAAACACTCGGTATGTTTGGTGTTTGGCATTTAAAAGCATGAAGTGAACTAAATTCACTCCCCGCATTTAATTCCTGCCACCTTGTACAACTGGGCCTTTTTTTTGTGGACGTCCAGTGTTGGAAACAATGTATAGTGGCTTCTAGCAAGAAGAGGAATAAAGTTCCGTGGACAACGTGTTCGACATCGTTTAATGTCAGAAGACCTGCGCATGATGCCTCTTATTGCGCCATGCATAGTACCTTGTGTCTACTACATGAGAATATATATTTTTTTTTACTCTGTGAAATTGACAAGTCCTGTTCTCTTTCTTTAACTACATGGACGTGAAATCCATTACGTGACAATAAGTGAAGACAATGGGAAGAAATTCTTATTGTGATCGCAGCCTTGGGTTTTTGTTGTTTTGTGGACTTCCGGTACGTCCTCAGTCACAGATGAACTTAAGGTCTTCCTGGAGAATACCCTAAGAACCTGCACGCAGGGGGTCTGAACAAAGGTATGTTTCTTTTATACTTACTTTTACCTTGTATGTGATCCATTAATACATGTAGAAATAATAAAACACCAAGCACTTGTGGTTTGACGAACAAGCACTTTTTCTTAAAAAAAAATCATAAATTGAATTACAAAGAAGTGCTGTAGACAGTATCCAGATATACAACAGCATTGTGTCTTTCACTGTTCTCAAAAAATCCAGTTTGATATTAATGTATTTTTTAAAATCTATTCATAGTAAAATGGGACCATGTAATAGCAAAGTATTTGTGTGCATTTTTTATAAGTTTATTACAGGTCTAAAGCTACTTCAAATTACTATAACGACATAAAAAATAATCGAGAAATTGTTACATATAAATACTTACCGATTATATTATCCAACCAAGCAGGTAATTCAATGCTGAACATTGACATACAATCCAATACCAACTCAGAATTATTATTTTTTTAAAAGTTGTATAATATGTCAGATTTTCCTGTTTGTTTGATTTTATAGGGAGACTTACAGAATTGTTCCATTTATTTATTAGTTTGGCTGTTTGTTTGCTTATTTGTTTATTCATTCATTCGTTTATTTTTATTTGTTTGTTTTGAAAAGTGCTTGTAAATAATTTTCTAAAGTCACATTTCCCAATTTAGGCCAGTATATCAGAGATATGTAAACACTGTTTGCTCTCCTGAGGTAAGTCTTTTGAATGACTCTTTGTCTAGACAATAAGTGAACTTCTTTATAACGGGATAGGAAAAACTGAATGAAATTAGCAGCATAACTATTCTAAGCACAGAAATACAAGGATAATCCATACAAACCATGTTTCTCGAAAGGATTTAATCTGTGAACTGGGAATTAAACCCATACTTGTAAGTTAGATCTAAAATACTGTTAAAGAACTTGGCAAATGAACAACGGCGATGTGAAGTTGACTTGTGATGAATTTTTGACTGAAAAAAATGTTACTTTGATGCAAGGGCAGGGTACCTTCTTGTGTTATATTTACTGTTTGGGATATTGCTGTTGTGTGGTTTGTGTGTAATGCATTGTACATTTAAGACTGTTTTCAACTACTTTGCTTCCTCAAAATATGTGGTGCTGATGGATAATATGGAGATTATTTTTCTGGGAAATTTAACACATCTTGGGTGTTGTTTTCCGAACATGTAAATAGGATGCAAATACAGAGAAAGGTGTGCTGGTTTTCAGACACTCATCAGTTACTAAAAGCTCTGATAGATACAGTGCATGTAATATGGCTTCAGTAATCAGGATGTGAGATATAGGTGTATACTTTGGGGCATAAAGGTGAGAGACATTACTTGCACTTATACAAAAACTATGAAAACAAATATATTATATTTGTAAGGAATGAGATCTCATGTATAATATGATTAGGTATAAAGTTGCTCAGTATTAAGAATATCATACTGTATGGTAGGAGAGCCCTGCAGTTGCCTGGTATTTATAACAGTGATTAAGTTTTCTTAATGGTCACATTTTCTGAGCTTGTTTTCGAAGTGTAAGTGGTACATTAAATGATGATATAGTACATTACATTGTATTTTGAAATCAAGAATTATTGATATCATGCCGTATGAATGTGATCCTGTATAAAAGAACATAAAATCCATTTATAATTTGTAAGATAAGATTGGTATAATCTAAGACCATACATCATATTACAATGCTGCACAAATGGTTCACGTACAGATAGGGGACGTATCATACATCAAAAAACAGTCTCAGTTTCTTAGAATATAATTGGGTAATACAGTTAAACACAATGAATTGTGCACAATGCTCAGCTGTCATGGAGAGAGTCGGGGTTTCAGTCTTCGTTCAGGCAAGGCAAGATTCGTGATGGTCAGAGTAATGTGGCCGATATCTCATCTATCAAGGCACCCTGTAACTTAATTTTGTTAGCAGTTAATTCAATTATAGAATACATTATTTTGTTTGATATAAAGCATCTTGTTAAATACCTGTCCTGAGGTGTTTTAGCGTGATGTTGTTATTCAGTAATTTTTGCCTTCTCTGATCAGATGTTTCCCTAAAATTTGATGGATTTTATGAAATCTACCAATACACTTAATCATACGCTTAAAAATATTCCTATTGTAGGAATAATCAATATGCTGTCTCACAGTAATTATTTTATAATTTATTTGCACAGTCAAATATTCCTCATGTGTACCTTCAGTAATGCTTAATATTAAAGTCTGTATAATTTGTTGTGGTATTATTGCGTACATATCTGTGAACAGCAAAGTCAAAAGCAACATCTCTAACTGTATTATAACTAACCATGCCGAAGTGTGAATTTCCTTGGATGCTAAGTTTTTAGGTAATATTCCTTAGGAGGAAAAGTTAATATGTTACATTATGTTACATATGGTGCATTATAGGGTGGTGGTGGTGCAGTGGTTAGCACTGTTGCCTCACACCTCTGGGACCCGGGTTCGAATCCCCGCCTGGGTTACATGTGTG
>JAODJX010000007.1:2396594-2407578 GCA_026776945.1 Isichthys henryi
CCCCCCCCCCCCCCCCCCCCCCGCTAGCTGGGTCATGGCACTGTCTGGAAAGCTTGGAAGTAGTGGTGTAGAATGTGTACTCCTTTCTGAAGAATGAAGCCTATTTATGCCTACTACCATTTATTTATTTGTGGTTTTTTATTTATGTTTGACTCATTTGCATTAAAATATGCACCTTCCATTTTTATAATCATTTTTCTACCACGCTTCTACCACCTACAATGTACGATACGATTTCTTGTTTCCAGGACGGTTGTACTGGGAGTTATTAATTTTTGTGATTCAAAATGTAAATTTTGCTAGTCTGACACCAGCACCAGAAAACATACGTTAATGATGCGTTATTTATGTTTCTGAATGTTATTTCCAAGCATGCAGTCCAATTAGCCATGAGTCAATGTTAGATTCATAACGTGCCTACATGGTCTGGCTTGTTTGCGCCTTTTTGCAGTGTTTCCCAATCCAGTCCTTCAGGAATCCACAGACGGTCCACGTTTTTGCTCCCTCCTAGCTCTGGAGATGGAGCAGAAATGCGAACTGTCTGGCAGGGAGCTGGGAAGGAGCAAAAACTTGAACCGTCTGTGGGTCCACAAAGACTGGGTTGGCAAACCCTGGCTTATTGTGTTTACCTGCTGGACTTTATTATGGCTGCCGTGGCGTTTGTGTCTGTCGCCATTGGGGAGCAACAAAAAACAAGAACAGAATGTGGTCTTGTTCTCGAATGCTGGAAATGTGAGACCAAAACGTTCTGACTCATTTGTTCATCCAGTATGAGGCCCAACACCCCCCATGGATCAATCCGTCAGTGTCTCCTTGACATATTACACAGGCATATGAAGCATCATTTTAGCCTGCGCGTGTCCTTTCAGGATCCAATATCCAAATCCAGCAGCCAAAATCGAGTATGAGAGAAAATAAATGACTGTAGGATTAGGAAGGCCGAAATAAACCAATTTCCAGAACAATCCATGTGAGTGCATTGCATGTATTTGGCTTTTTGACAATAGAGTAGATCTTTTATTATTCTTTATGGATAAACAAGCCACGAGTAAAGACGTCTGTATGGAAATATACCTATGTCAATTTACCTTTTGACTGTATAACACTATGGTAAGCAGTGGAAATGAGAGGTCCTGATTTTACAGTTAACCATTTCAAGGAATCTATGCATTTAATTAGCTATTCGATCCCTTTTTGCGCAAGTGATTGGGGGTGAACTTAATGATGCTTTTAAAAGTGTTTCATGGGTTCATTCACCATTTAGAAGATTCTTTTCTGATAGGACAGAGTGGCCATTTTGAAATCAGTTGACGATTCTTTCGACAGTATTCTAAAAATTCTGTATAACTGTTCTGCAGTTCTCATAGTAATCTCTTTGTGATAGCTTAGAATCGGCTATCATGGGGGTCTAGTCAAAAGTGTTCAGCATATTTTGGGTGGTGATATATTGGTCCTAGGAATGCAATCTTCTTCTATGCTCAGTGAGTTGTCATTCGCTTCATTCACAAAAATTCAAAGCATGCCCATTTCCTCAAGGTCACTAGCTAACCATCAAGAAAGGTAATAGCATCTGTTTTCAGGCAGTCCACCCACCATGAATAAAATGGCTTTAACTCAATGTGACCCTCTAATGTAAGGTGAAGTGTAGAGAGCTGGCAATTTCAGATGGTAAACTTTCTTCATCACTCTGTATCATAATGCTGCTGTGTAGTTTGACCCGCTAATCTGTCTCATACGTCACATGTGATTTTCTACGGATAACGCCGTTTAATAGGAAACAGCAGCACACAGATAATTTAAACAATCAAGAGCAGCAACACGCACTCACATGGACAAGCCACATTTACACATATTTATTTATAAGATGCTTTCCTTCAAAATAATGTAAATAGCATATTACACGCAAGCTGAAGGTAATCTCCTCGTAGTACATTGGTTAATTAATCGTTAAGAACTCACTGTAAGTGAAATTGCAGGGAACGCCAACCAATTACAATTTAGTGAGCAGCATGTTCATGGTGTGCAGAGCCAAGGAGTCTTAGAATTTATAAATTCCTCATTCTGCAGAGGATCTTCAGTAATTTGGCAGGTGTAAACACTTGAGCGATTTCACAAATTGGCCCCTGTGTCTGGGTTTCTGCTCTGCGATAACTGGCTGCCAATGGATGGGATTCGTGTATATTTATGTCCCATTGCAATTGCAGGCGTGCATGGTAAAGCTGCACTCTTGTGTACACAGCCTCGTGGGGGGAGTACTCACACTTTAAGAAAATGAAAATGCAATAATTAAGATGCCGCCACGGTTTATGTCTTTAAACTAATCGCAAAATTAAGGTCTTTGCAGGTAACCCATTGAAGATTTAAACCAAACCAGGTGAATGTTGCATTATTTATATTTCATTGTTAAGAAATCATAATGTGAGAACAGAAATATGTCCTTTACTTCACATGAAGAGATCACTGGATGTACTACATCTCCATAAAACCCATCCATCTTCCAAATGATTATCCAGTACAGGGTCACAGGGAGAGCTGGAGCCTGTCCCAGGCTGTACAGGGCATAATGCAGAAGGCCAGGCTATACACAAACACACGCACGCACACACGCACACACACACACATACACACACACAAACAGGTTTGTAGTTATATTTTGTGAGGACACGCCATTCATTTCTATGGGGAAAATGGCCACATGATGACCTTAACCCCTACCCAGCCCTAACCTTAACCATACGTAATCAAACAAAATACAATTTTTAGTTTTTTGATGGCACTTACATATCTTTGTGGGGACCTGAAAAAATGTCCCCACAATGTCACAATATCAGCTTTATGTTACAATGTGGGCAGCATTTGGTCCCCACAATGTAATATAAACATAGTCCACATGCACACACACAGACACACACAAACACACAAAATAAGAATTAGAAACTCATAAAACTGCATGTCATGGACTGATGGATAGCGATGCAACACAAGGAAAGCATAATTCCATTAGATTCAATCCTCGCAACAATAAGCTGCCCTGTCACCTTTCCTCCCACTTAGCAAAGCGATATTTAAATCATTGTAGAAGACGGAGCAAAAATGTGAACTGTTTGGCAGGGAGCTGGGAGGGAGTAAAAACATGAACCGTCTGTGGGTCCTCAAGGACTGGGTTGCAAACCCTGGCTTATTGTGTTTACCTGCTGGACTTTATTGTGGCTGCGGTGGCGTTTGTGTCTGTCGCCGTGGACATGCGCCATTGGGGAGCATTGAAGAGCTGCTTGAAGCAGAAGTGAAATGAGCTGAGGCCTGTGCTGATTCCATTGTGTGCCATGACACCCATCCACTCTTATGGTATAGATGTGAAATGCAGAGTTCTACTAGAGGTGACATTGTATGTGATGTCATCACACTTTTACGGTAACACCTCAGCTCAGGAGTAATGGTTTTGGTCACACCGTCACAACACATACTCCGAAAAGCTGCAGGGATTTGTAATGTACAAACAAAGAAACATTTATCTAAGGTTTTAAATCCACTACTCATCCTGGTGCAAATGATGAGCTCAGATCCACGCAAATAGTTCAGTTCCAGTAGAGGGGATAACACATACTAAACAGGAAGTGATTACCATTAGAAACAGAGTCTCTGACATCCTGTTTCACACACCTATCTTCCTGAGAGCAGACCATGGTTGGCTTGCTGGGCAGTTGGTCCTAAGCCAGGCTTCATCAAACACAGCTTTAATCTTCTCTGGCCTTCAGCCCATACTTCGGTCCAACTTTTCCTACATTGCTCTACACATGTGCGTTCAAGCCTGTGCCATGTCTGACTCAGGTGACCTTTATTATTTGTCCAACTGATATTTTCTTCCAAATGTGAGGATCCGGTATGTAGAACACCTTCGGCAGCCAGTCAGGCTCGGATTTTTTGAGGCTGAGCTGAAGTATTCATATTTATCCTTTTCCAAAACATGTGGGCCCATATGGCAAGAGAAATTCCTGACGACTAAGGAAAAGACCAGACTCAGTTCAGTGCGGTTACAGCATTGAGGAGGGACCATATTTTTCTGCATGCCAGGAAACTGTGTTTGTGTGTCTTTGGATTTCCCCTGGAGAGGCTTTTGAGAAGGTGTTGCTTTCATGCAAGATTTCATAAAGTGACTTTGATTATAAAACAGTTTTGCCAGAGGCCAGAGATTGCTCTCCACGGTGAGTCGTGTCATATAGACAAAGCTGGGGTTCCTTCTGGAACTTTCTGGAAAAACAGGAGATCGTGGAAGCCTTGTACAGTATCAGGTGTTAAACAAAGAGGCCGGTCTACCTAATTATGGTGGAACTAACAAAAATTGCATGGCTTAACAAAAGAAAACACCACTTGCAGTGCATTTAAAAAATGTACACGATGCAACAAAAACATCATTACCTCTCGGCAGTTTTGTACGGGTATTTTATGCATCCAAGACTATGAATCACTTAACATTAGCCCAATTTGGAAAACTGTCTTCATTTAATATATGTTGCAGAAGAATGCATTTTGTTTATGTCATTGAAATGGAATGTGCTGTGTTTTTGCTGCACATTATTACATTTTATTACATTACACCGTACGTTAGCTGCTGTAAATATGTCTCTGGATCTCATAACTAGCTGTAAATCTAGCTGGGTTTTGGCTTTGCCTGCCTCTGGTCACTGCTGATTTGATATATTGTATCTGTCACCTGTTAGAACTCAGTCCATAGTCGGTATGTAGATCTCAGTAAGTAGAATCCAGCACTTACTATAGCACTGCTGGTACTGGTAATGGAAGGCTTTGATTTTACTGTGCTTATGCTATATTTAACATCAAATGCATTTCTGCTGGATGGAATTTGGAGGATAACCAATAAGCGAGCATCTTAAAAGAAAATGCCGATTCAGTCCTTTAATGAGGCAGTAATATGACGCTTCTGCCCCGCTGTCTTCTGTTTTGACACAGTACTTTAAAGCACAGAAGAGTCCAGAAGACTGTACTGTTGTTGTGGAGACATGCTGCCTGAAGAAGAGAGCTTGGCCACAACTACTGGAAAGCTTTTGGAGATAAACACAAGAAGATGTCGAAGTGTGGTGCACAATGCAGACGATTGCCTTAACAAGTGTGTGTGCGTGTGAGTGTGTGTGTGTTTGAGTTTATACATATGTACACTCATGCAAATACATCTGTATAGATTCATATATAAATGTTTAAGCGTATATGCATATAGACTGACACACAAGTGCAAAATCGGACATGGTTAGTGATAAGGCTACATACATTTTACTAGTGTTATCAGTGTTTTGATAAAAGCAAATATGAATATTTCAATGCAATTATAACACATTTACATTTGTTTTTGATATTATTGGATAATGTCAAAAAGGAACAAAACACACTGTGGCCAGATGCTTCCTGTAGCATCTCGTCTCATATCGTTAACAAACAAGGTACATTTTGTTTCCTCTCTCAGTATGCATTAATGAATTACCTTGGCTACATGTGAGCATTGATGAATTTAAGCATTAACCATCTGCTCACACCAACATTTCGTATTGTGTTAAATCAGTGTTCGCTCCATTCAGGCTGAGTGCATCGTGTATGAATACTATTCACATTGCTATAGCAGCAACAACTGCAGATGTCAGGTAACATACACATGTGGCACAACACCTTATTCACATAATCTCATGATTCCTTAAAGAATGCTGGAATGTTGTTGTTCACATAAAACCCTGAGAGACTAAGATTGCAGAATTAATGTGCGATTGATTAATGTATGAGAGAACCAGGTGCAATCGCTTTGTCTACGCATTACTTTATTTAGGTCTTATGTATGCAAAGACTTATGAAAGTATGTTTGTTCAGTAAAAATAAACTTGAAACTTAGATAACCAAAGTTGTAATCTAGTACCATCATCAGTGTCTTATGAAGTGTCAAAGTAGTGGTGGATTCAAATCTACAACAGTTAGAAAACACCCCAAGTTGAAATGAAGTCTTTCCAATACGTCACGTCAGTTCAGATCTTAGCCACCTAAAGTGACTATTTGCAGATCCATATGACCTTCTAGACTGTTACGAACCTCTTTTGTATGCATCCCGATTAATTGTTTAGTCGTTATATTGTCTGCTGAAGATGTGAATATTCATATTGAAGAGACAGTTCAATGAAGTGTACTTAGTCGTATAATGTGGACTTTGGTAAATGAATCATAGCACTCTTAGAGAAGTAATGGGCACGTCACACAAGCAGGTGTGGTTTCCCTTTTCAGAGATTTAGAGGCATCACTTAACCCTGTGGACAGTAGTGCAGCTAGCTCAACATCCCAGTTCAGCCTATACCTGAGTATGGATTTTGTCTACAGCAATGACCCCTGTAAACAAAGCCATTGCACACTGGGCGTTACATTGTGTGTCTCACTGTTAGAACTGTATTTGTAGCTCATTAACTTGAAAAGATAGTGTTGTATTGGAAATATACTGTTCAAGTTCCCTAAAGTGCACAAAGTAAGAGCAGTGATTTATGCTTAAATAAGAGGCCACTTTTATTTGTGATTAGATCGTTGTGGTTGATTGTTAAGTCATTTCTAATAGTATGACTTCAAGGTGGCCAGGCCTGTTTTCAAAACACCCTGTATTTTTTTTATGTGATATTCTTCTAGTTTGTATCTCGTATTGATTTGGTGAATATAACTCTATGTCAACTGTATGTCCTTTTCTGCACAGATACTCAGCATATGCAAAAATGTTTTAAAATCCATGCCGGTCATTATAAATAATTTTTACAAATTCTGAACAGTTTCAATTATTCTCAATTGCCGTGTGAAATTTCTTGTAAGCAATGGACATATCCCCGACCTACCAGAAAATATGCTTCCAATACAAAGTAACAAAACTGTACGACTAATTCTTCAGTCATTTTTTCGTTTATTGTACCATTGGCATAATTATTATTATTATTATTATTTTGGCAACTACATGTTTTGGTTTATATACATGTTACATTCCCTAAGATATCATATCTCCAGTCTCTGCAATAAGAAAACAGTAGTTAATGGCTTAACACTCAGTGTTTAACCTCATGTTGTGTCACGGGCTTTGTATGGTTACAGTGCTGTTATATATTCAGAAATGCTGGTGAACAGTTCGTGGGAACGCAATGTAAACTCAAAATATTCTTTAAAACAGAGAAATGCTAGACACCGTTAAGTATGTAATCTTTATGGCAAGATTGTGCGCCCAGTTGCTTGGTCTTATGGTCTTATTTATCCGTTTAAATCTCTGCGCTTCCCTCCCCTGTTATTTTTTTGCATGACCCTTTGTTTTCAACACCTCATTCAATAAAATATGCATTTTTTTGTTATTTATTTGGGTGCTACTTTGGTATTATAGGCCCCCTTTGATTTCTTCTTATTTACTTCTTTCTTAGCAGTCATTCAACTTACTGATTTTTCTACATTGATACTGTATAATTTTGTAGGCAGCAATATGAGACGTGAGAGAGAAGAAATGTCTGTGAAACTTTGACTTCAAAGCTGAATCTATTAAAGGAACAGAAAGCAAGCAGATGTGTTCTGTGTGCTTGTATGGGCTTCTCTCCATCTCTGTGCACTCTGGCATGACTGAAGGTGGAACTGAGGGAAGAAACGGAGCCAGAAACGCCAGCCCAAACACAGGCCAGGAGCGTCCCGTGGACTTCTGACATGGCAACGTAAAAGTCATTTTAGATACGTGATACCAGAGTCTTTCATGTTAAATGTTGATTAAATATTTAAAACGAGTTCTGTGTCAAGTAATTACTATGCTTCAGAAAGTGGACCAAGAACATCAGACAGAGGCCAACAATGACACTGTGAGTATCTCCTTGTATATTCAGACATTACAGCTCCGCTGTCCGGATGTGGGCTCTTTATGACATGACTGCTCCGAAAATTTCTGTACACTGTCTGCACCTTTTTTAGCACTCATGGGAAAAAAGCCACTGAAAAACATATCTTACCCCAGGGGAGGATAAAGGGTAGGTGGAGGTTGTTATTAATTCCTTTTGGTTAATTTCTGTAATAAAAATTTCATGTTGAAAAATATTAAATACGGGTTAGGGTATAAAATACGATGCTGCAGTTTTGCACCTCTGCAGAGATTACTAGCACAGACGAATCCATGGCGATCCACGCGAAATACGGATATAAAATATGACTCTGCAATTTTGGTATTATGCAATGCGATCCGATGGCCGCTTGATGCAAATAAGGATATAAAACATAGTGCTGCAGTGTCGAATCACTGCAGATGTCCTTAAGTAGGGCCCATTCACAACGTATTAAAAAAATAATTCTGTGGTTTTATTCTGCTGCGGAAGTTATTGTATATTGACCAAGCATGCCAGTAATGCATGGCAATTCACAGGAATGCAAAATGTTGCTGCAGTTTTTCATGCTAATAGAGGTCACTTTATAATACTAAGGTATATATTGCGGTGAGGGGAGTATAAACCTTAATTTTACTATGTGGATATCATCTGATGCTGCATTTTTGTTCCCTTCCAGAGGTAACCATGTACCGTCATTACATGGCCAATAAATAGAAATAGGATGAAAATATGAAATATCTCTCAAATATGAAGCTGCAGTGTTGTACCTCTGCAGATGTGTGTGTGTGTGTGTGTGTGTGTATATATACATAATATGAGGTGCTTGTATTTTTATCATTTCATAATGGCAGGGCACTGCCATTCACAGGAAATAAGGATATACAACAGGCTACTGTGGTTTTGTTGCTCATGAGAGATGGTTATGTAACGCCGGGCTCATTCACTACAAATACCATTATAAAATATGAACAGTACAGTCAGTGTTTTGTTTTTTTTTACCCTCAACAACAGGATGATGTTCAGACTGTGGATTCCAATTATAAACAATTACAGTTTTAATTACTAAATGGACTCCAAATGCATCAAGCTTATCTGCAAGCTTTCGGAAGCCACTCGGTATATTTGGTCCCCTTTTAGTTGACTTGGTTTACACTTGCCTGTGCATCCTAAGAATAGGTTTCGTCGCTCGTGACGGTAACACTAGACTCGTCAGCGAAGCGTGTCACGCGTCGGTGGGGGACTTTCTGGCGTGTTTGTTTTTGCTGCCGACCTGCACAATGCCCCGTTACCTTGGTCGCTCGGCAGTGCAGGGCCAAACGTGATGCAGCATTTCAATATGGCAGCCCTGTGCTGTATGCATGGAAAATCTGAAACAGGACACCCTGTGCCTCACATGCCCCCCCCAAGCAGGGGGTCCTTTGGCCTCATGCATAAGGCTTTGTTCATCTAACAAACAAGTGGATTTATAGTAAACATTGGCCGACCTGTGTTAGCAAAGAATTATGATTATGGTGTTGAAGGTGGGAGGTGGGGGTCCTAATTAATTTATTTTCAGCATTAACTTATGGAACTTTTGTTAACACTTCATTCGAGGGGGCAAAATACCTTAGTAACTCAGGTACTACTCAAGCACAAATCATGAACAAATTTAGTAACTGCATGAAATTGATTAATGCTGAACGAACATGGGATCAGTACATACTGTAACTAATACTTTGTGTATGGTTCATTAATACATTAAGTAAGAGTGTACTGCTACATTATGAATGCCCCCTCAAGTAAAGTGTTACGGAATTTTTGCTTGATGGCAGTTTTCATTTTCCAGCTCGTAGCTGATGGAAAAGCTTTGTGTTTTTAACGTTGAGATATGCAGGCCAGGGTTTGCCACAATTCTCTTCTTTGCCTGTGGGACATCTCACTCTCACATGCAGAAGATCGCTGGAATGCAGATATTATTTATAGAGCTGCCATTTATCTGATGGTCTCTGTACGTCACTGTGATTTTCACACCAAATTACTCTCATTCAGAGATGCTTCCCTGCCTGTGAATGAGCCTGTATCCTAGGCGGAGAGAAGAGCATTTATCATACGCTTCCATGGTTCAAAGGTCACAGCCTTGTAGCACGTTAGTATCAATCCCAGCAGCACACGCAATCCGACAGAAGAGTAGGAGAATAGTGAGATTCCTCACATGGAGAATAGTGGGACGAAGGATAAATATAGATGTAGAGTCTGGCCTAGAGATAAACCTGTAAAATGCACACATTTGGTTAAATGTGACACTGCACCTTTGTATATTCACTGCCTCTTTTTCTACATTGTCCAATTTGTGCAGGGAAGCATAGCGAATTGCTGCAGGAGACCGGGGGATGGTGACAGGACTAATGCCCACTTATCAGTATCTTAGCACATGTAATCACTGTCGTCTTACTGTCTGAAAAAAGAAAGCCGTGTGGCTTGTCACAGCTTGCGCTGAATTTCAAGCAGAGCCCTTGAAGGACAGAGAACCAGAGGAGAGGCTCTTATAATGATACATAAGCATGTATGCCAGGCTGCACGTGGGGCTATTCTGGTGTTCCTATGCGTGATTAGGTAGATACATAGGTAGGTAGATAAGCATGTAGGCAAGAAGGTGCGTAGCGGGCCTGTAGTCAGAAAGTAGTTTCGAGGATGGTTCAAATGATTTATTTTGCTCCCTGTCTATGTGCCTGTTTAAGAGCAAAAATATTGGGATGAGGGGGGGCTCAAATCCAAATTTTTCTACACTCTCAGAAAAAGGGTAGATATTTGTACCTTTGCTTGTCACTGGGGCTGTACCCTCAAGGGTCTGCCAATTGTACCCTTAGCTGTAGGCAATTGGACTCTGAGGAACATTTCTGTACCATTGATGCTCTTTGTACCTTTGGGATGTTCCTCAGAGTCAATTTCTGTACCTTAAAAAGGATAATTACAAGGGTACAGCCCCAGTGACAAGCAAAGGTACAAATATCTACCCTTTTTTCTGAGAGTGTATGTGGCAATGTGCCTGGTGGGTAGACAGACAGACAGACAGACAGACAGACAGACAGACAGACAGATAGATAGATAGATAGATAGATAGATAGATAGAT
>JAODJX010000007.1:2493705-2506171 GCA_026776945.1 Isichthys henryi
GCCCATTGCTTCCGGGATAGGCTTCGGACCCCCCGCGACCCAGTAGGATAAGCAGTTTGGAAAATGGATGGATGGATAGATATTTCTTAGATATGACCCCGGCTTGTCTTGTATTAATTCTTACTGAGTTAGAATTAAAGATTATAATAGTGCATTGATTTACTACTGTGATTCACCTAGCTCCTATTAATTTAGTGCTTATAAGAAAATTAATCAACACCCTTTTGATCAATCAGATTTAAGAATTCAACACTGACATGGTAAAAGTATGAAATAATTCAGAGTAGATGCACTCCCTGATGAAGGATAGGAGAATCATTAGCCAACGTCAGATCTCAGAACTTCAGGAAAGGTTCTACCATGCCAAATCTGAGCACTGCTGTTCTTCAAAATCACTACAGTATTTAATCTCTTTTGTTATTTAATTTTTTGTTAATGCAGCTTTGTTTTGTGGGGGTGCGGTAATCAAAAAAATCATCTTAATAATATTAAGGCACTGCGATGGGCTGGCCCCCAGTCCTGGGTTGTTTCCCGTCTCGTGCCCATAGCTTCCGGGATAGGCTTTGGACCCCCCACGACCCAGAAGGATAAGCGGTTTGGACAATGGATGGATATTAAGACAGAAAATGACTTTGTAGGCCTAGAGTTGATTCTTTTGGTTGACTAAGGGAAAAATACAAAATTAAGGGTGAAAAGTGGTCTAAAGTGGATAAATGTCTTTTAATTAATGAATCTAAAGTATCAGGGAAAGACAAAAGGTAAATAAAATTATTATATTTTACTAAATAATATGTTCTGAAATACACCTCTTGGTGCTACTTGGACAATTTTACACTAATATACTACCAAGTTAAATACTGATACTGATTTTGTTTAATGAAAAAAAAAGAAGTGAATTTAGGACAAAGAATATAATTGTGTTTAACTATTTTGCTCCATCCATCTATCTATCTGTCTTCTATAATAGGCTCTCCAAAGCAGGATCACCTGGAATCTGGAGCCTATTCAAGGAAGCACAGGAGACAAGGCAGGGGACACTATGATGGCTTCCATGACAAAATTCAAAGCTGTAAATGCTAAACATTAGCACGGAATTAATTAAACGAATGACCTTCATAATACAGGTTAACCCATTCATCCATCTTGCAGCCAGTTACCTTGTCAGGGTGGCAGAGTTGCCTGGAGCCTATCCCAGGCAGCAGACGGCACTGGGCTGGGATGCCAGTCCATTTCAGGGCACACAAACAGCAATTTAACACATACTATATGAATATGTTGGTTTTTAGCGGCAGTGATTCTAGAATTTTTAATGTGGGGGCCATAAAAAGGCCATAATTCATATAGAGGGGCAAACCTTATAATTAGCCAATGAGTGACAGCAGGGAGGCCACTCTGGAGGATGATCAGCTTTCAGTTGGGGCCAGTGCCCCTGTGGCCCCACCCTTGAATACACCCCTGACAACCACCCTGA
This sequence comes from Isichthys henryi, assembly GCA_026776945.1. NCBI lineage: Eukaryota > Metazoa > Chordata > Actinopteri > Osteoglossiformes > Mormyridae > Isichthys > Isichthys henryi. Next base: position 2,495,177 of record JAODJX010000007.1, read on the forward strand.
AGTCATTATATTTATAATGGAAATGGATCTTAAGATTTTCTGCATGCCTGGTCCAAAAAACCATTTATTCTGGTTAGGGTGCGCCTTTTCCAATGGAAATAATGATCATCCTGTACAATGAACCACTTTACAAAGTTTTTTTTAACAGTAATATCAAACTAAAATGACAGGATTGAGGGTTTATTTCTACTTACTCACAATGATTCAGATAATTCATCACATATTTGTTAAGTTCTTATTCGGATGTAGCTTTAATTTTTAAAACCTTGGCAAGATGGCAAATTGTTATTATTATTAGAGCTGACATTGTGCAACTTACGTTTTTGATGATGTCACATCTGACTTCTTTCTGTAATATTGGTGCCATAGCTTACAAAGTATTTTCTGGTAAAATTGCAAAACTCGATATGTCAAATTAAAGAAATGGATGTCCCAAGATAATAATAATAACAATAATAATAATTGTTATTATTATTATTATTATCCATACATCCATTATCATAACCGCTTAATCCCCACTGGGGTCGTGGGGGGATCGGGGCCTATCCCGGAAGCATCGGACGCAGGCGGGAACCAACCCTGGGTGGGAGCCAACACACCACAGGGTGCACACAATCACACAGCCACACTCACATTCACACAACTACAGGGCCAATTTAGATATGTCAATTAGCCTACCCTGCACGTTTTTGGACTGTGGGAGGAAACCGGAGCCCCCCAGCGAAAACCCACGCGAACACAGGGAGAGCGTGCAAACTCCTATTATTATTATCATTATTCAATTAGACTCTCATGACCAACCAAACTCTCAAGACATGCTGGAGGTCTATAACTAAGTGAAACCAGCTGGGTATGATAAAGTCTGACGGCACAGGGCCGGTTTAGAGTAGCCAGCCAGTGAACATGACCTTGAAGATAACCAGAGGTCACTGAGAGTACGGTATTCATGCGGCCATAATTAACCCGGAGATATACTGTGTCTCCCTTAGGTAAAGGAATTCTGCAATGGAGGGCAAGGTAAGATGCCAACCAGAAATAAATGGCCAATGGATTTTCGAGGGAGGGAATAAGTCACCTGATTAAATACGTAAAACAATGACTTTCCGCTGGCAGTACAAATCACTCTACTAGCTGGGAATAAATTTACTACTATTCTTTCAGCATGCATACATTTGTGCATCCTCTGACAGCATGCCGTAGGTCATTTTCAATATCCAATCCCATTGTTCCTGTGCTTTAGGGTGCTTCGTCAAGTTTACGAATGTGGTTTACCTTCTGTGTGTAACCCGTGTGGATAAAATACTGTTTGAACCTGTTGCACTGAACAAAAACATGGTCAACCCACACACTCTGGAGCACATAAACACACTTCTACTCACCCAGAACAAAAAAAAAAATACGAGTGTCAAATTTTCCCCTATCGTGAGGCTTCGTGATTTAAGGTAATCTAATAAAGATTTAACATGAGGCTAAAATGCTTGGTGACTCATAGGTCAGCAGTGGGTGGGAGGTGAGAACATTAGAGCCTTAAGCATTTGGGCCGTAATGGGGCCAGAACTGCTTTCCAGTGCCTAACATTGCAAGTTATTACTTCCTGTAATATTATAGCTCAGAGCCATTTTTGTCAGTTCACAACACCTTCGCTCACTCATTACACGCGATATAAATGGAGAGGACGTGAAATATACCTCCTCTTCTTTTCTCATTTATTAGGTCGAATTTTGGCAAGGCAACCGGAAGGAATAACCAAGCCTCTCGCAGCTTTATCCTCTTTTTCCTGTGTCCCATGTCCTGTCTCTCAAATGTTACAGCAGGAGCATCTCGTCCTCTAGGGATGTGAAAGTTCAAGCACGTCCAAAAAAAAAAAAAACAATAAAAATTCCCAGACTGCAAGGGGTCTTATGGATCAGCGGAGAGGACAGAGTACATCCCAGACCAGTGATGGCAGCTCATCCCTGCATCGCTGCAGGAGCCCTCAGCAATCAGGAAATCAACGGACTGACGGTAGGAGAAATGGCTCGTTTGATCTGCTCCATTTTTCATTCATTTAAAGGGCACCTGCTAAGGCAGTTAATATGTGAATGTATATATCTATTCATGCTGAGAAACAAACCCTACTTATCCCCACTGAATGATATTTGCATTGCATTTTTCTTACGGTAATAGGAGAAACCAAGTTTTATTGTTGGTCTGTGCTGTGCTGCACCCAAAATGTACATGGCTGAGTGCGCCGAGAATATAGGGGTGTGAAGTTAAAATCCAAAAAATACACTGAAAACAGCTTGACAGTTTGAATGGAAAATAAAGAAAACACACCTGAAACGGTAATTCCACCATTTGCCTGCTTTGGCTGTGACAGGCATCTAAACATCTGTGGCCATTTGATCTGTGGCAGGTCTTTGATATATGGAATAATTCATTTGCCAAAAGGATAATCATTCTAAAGGATGATCGTACTTTGGGAATCATTTCTCTTTAATACTGTGTTACAATATATAAAACAATTATATTGACATTCACCAAAACAGTATATACAATATATCAAAGTGTTAGAAATGTATTACTCCCTGAGAACTAACAGCTGGATCAAAACAATGATATTTCAATACCCCGTGTACTGTCAGATTTGAGAGGGTGATAAATTTCGAATGCTTCAGTAAAACCTGCCGCAGAGGTTTGTCTCCTGGTCAGATGTGCTCACATCCTGGGAAGCCACCTTCTCTTTCCCACTGCATAAATCAGGAACGATTTGTTATGTGGCCGGGAGACGATTCCTGGTAACCAAGAAACAGCCTCACAACATCGTAAAAGGAGCGTGTCTTGTCTCGGTATACGGTAGCCGCTACCAGCCCTCCACTGCGGGCCTCACTACCACGCATACTTGACAGTTCTTAAACATTCCAAAATCAGTCATCAAAGTACAGGTTACTAGGCTTTTCATTACTTCCCCGTAAACACCATCAAAGGCCTGCATTTCATCTTCATCCAAGCACCATGCGGGGTTCACACATGTGCATTCCCATTAAAGGCATTATTACAATTAGTCTTGCAAACACTTTAAAAGAAACAGAAGTGTGACTGGTGGGAAAGGGAGCCAGTGAGAACCGCAGCCGACGTGCGATTGCACAGACTTGTTTTGCACCCATAATGAAAGGATGCTATCCAACATTCTTAGGTTTCCGTGATCCAGTCTCTGTAAACAGGATCATTTTTAGCCACGATGTTTACCTGTTGATGAAGACAACATTGTCTATGACCTAAACCACCTATTTTAAGTACGACCCAAATTAGCAGTTATGGGCATTTTAGAAGAATGGCGCTAAATTGGCAAAATAAAGCTGACATTTTAAGTTAATTCACCACAGGGTGTAATGTGGTAGAGCATCTGGCAAATGTTAGACTGGAAGAAAAATGAGGAAAAGCAGACACTTTTTTCGACGGCTTTATAGTGCACGGGAAAACAAACTGCTGAAGGTTTTCACCAAGCCTTTTCTTTAATTACAATCGCAGCGTGAAGCTCTCAAAATATCGATCTCATCCACCCAATAGAAATAAAACAAAGTATGGGCCATTCAGACAAGGCTATACACTGATCATCCATAACATTAAAACTACATGCCTAATATTGCGTAGGTCCACCTTGTGCCACCATAACATCTCTGACCTGCTGAGGTATGGACTCCACAAGACCTCTGAAGGTATCCCGTGGTATCAGGCACCAAAACAATAGCAGCAGCTCCTTTAAATCCTGTAATTTGTGAGGTGGGGCCTCCATGAATCGGACTTGTTTGTCCCGCACATCTCACAGGTGCTCAGGCAGAGTCTTGGGAATTTGGAATGCAAGTCAATGCTTGGAACACATTTTTATGTTCTTCAAACCATTCCTGAATAATTTTTGTAGTGTGACAGCGCTCATTATCCTTCTAAAGGAGACCAATGCTTTCAGGGAATACTGTTGTTGTGAAAAGGTCTACTTGTTCTGCAACAATGTTTACGTAGATGGTACATTTCAAAGTAACATCCACATGAATGCCAGGACCCAAAGTTTCCAGGCAGAACATTACCCAATCACATTGGCTCCACCGGCTTGTCTTCTTCCCATAGCGTATCCGGGTTCCACCTCTTTCCCGGGTAAACAACACACATGGACCTGGTTGTCCACATGATATTACAGAAAATGGAAATCATCAGACCAGGTCACCTTCTTTCATTGCTCCATGGTCTAGTTCTGACACCCACAAGCCCATTGCAGACACTTTCGACGTGCACAATGGTCAGCATGGGCACTCTGGGCACTGTGTGTTCTTATATCTTTCTATCATAACCAGCAGTAACTCTCCTGGGGGATTGGACCAGACAGGCTAGCCTTCGCTCCCCACGCGTATCAATGAGCCTTGGGCACCCATGGCCCTGTCTCTGGTTCACCAGTTGGCCATCCTTAGACCACTTTTGCTAGGTACTGACCACTGCATACCGGGAACTCCTCACAAAGCCTGCAGTTTCAGAGATGTTCTGAGCCATCATCGTCAGACTTGATCATCTACCCATCACAATTTGACCTTTGCCAAAGTCACTTTACGCATGTCCTTCTTTTCTGCTTCCAGCACATTAACTTCAAGAACTGACTGTTCACTTGCCTAATAAATAATGGCACCCTTCACAGCTGATATTGTAATGGTGATAATCAATGTTATTCCCTTCACCTGTCAGCGGTTTTTATGTTACGGCTGATCGGTGTGTATTTGCTTATATACAGTACATCCATCTCTTCTTTCTCATTAAGTCCTGCTGAAGTACTGTAGGGCTAGCTTTAGTGGAGCAGAAATCAGAAAAAACAAAAATGAAAAGGGAATAGTCTACGACATGGGATGGGCAGTCTTATTCACAAAGGGCTGGTGTGAACCTTTAGGTCAGCTGTTCAAACCCAGGTGTGAGGACTCTTCAGCTAATTGGTCCTCTAATTAGTAATGTAATTAGAGATTTGCAGCGAAAACTCGCATACACACAAAGGCCCTTTCTGGGTAAGATTGGCTACCCCTGCTCTAGTGTGTGAACTTAGAAGTTACTTTGATTCGTCCCGTAATTACTGTTTACTATTTGATTTTCCATCAGTTGTCATTGATCCTAATCTAAATATGTTCGAAAAAGGGACACAGAAAGTTACCGGCATCCGATCACGAGAAAGAGCATCGCAGATTAACGGGCCGGGGAAAATAAAACCTGCAGGTTTTGTGATTTGTGAGCATGTTAGTGTCCATGGGGTGACTGACATTGTGCACATAAAACGATCTCATTCACTACGGTAGGTAGCATTTATGGGGAACATGAATGAACCCATGTCCTGCTACAGGAAGCATGGATACTCAGCAACTGGATACATTCTTATAAGCAGTAGTGGATTCTGTTTATCTGGACATGAAACATTCCCAGTGGTCTTCCTCATGCTGATACTTAGTTTAAACTGGTAAAGAACTTGTGTAGACAGGAGATCTATACATAGAAGAAGAAAACCATTGCTGTTGTTAAAACAAGAATCCAACAATAACCTGTTCTCTTATCTGATAAAAATACAAATGATCATTTCTTCTAGAGTTTACCATTGGACCACAATGGTCCCCAGAGTTTATGAATCAGTAGATGAGTCACCTTCACTTAAAATCTGATTTGGGAACAGGCTTTAGACTGTTAAATTATTGCATTAAGCCGCACACTTATTACAATGGATTTTTAATCTCCTGTCATCTTTTGAACAGATCTGTAATAATGCTACATATAAAAAGACACAAAAAATGCTTCAGAATGTACAAAATGACAACCAGGATATTTTTTTCTTTGATCTAAAGTCATTATGTAGTATACTGGAGTAAATAACTCTTACATGAGATACAATGTAACATGCTGAATTGAAACTCAAATCAAACTACGACCCAAGGGCATCGTGGGCGTTAAATGAACATTAAAGGTCATTATGATGAAAAGCAACCTTGCGTTGTTCAAGAGGTTGCAGGAACTTCTAGCCCCAACTGCATTTACAGAAGGCATAGTTCTTCATGATGAAATCTCTCCTCATTGCGGACATGTATATGTAACTAAGGGACAACCCACATGAGATCATCAGTCATACCACTTGCAGTTCAGACCCAGTAATCTATCTGAAGCTAAGCAGGTTTGGGCCTGGCTAATGCTCGGATAGGAGATCACGTAGAAAAGCTGGTTAGCTGCTGGAAGAGGTGCTGCAATGGCCAAGACAGGGACCTACTCTGTGCATCCTAATGCCCCAGTGTGGTGATAGGGACACTGTGCTGTAAAAATGGTGCCGTCCTTCAGATGAGATGTAAGACTGAGGTCATACAACTACCCATCCCTTGGCCCTTCTTCTGAAAGAGTAAGGGAGGTAACCCAGTGTCCTGGCTACATCTTGGTCCTTTCAGAACCGGCCTCTTAATTAACCATCCCCTATATGTAATGTCAGTTCTCTCCTGTTCCTTCCCCACCTTAGCTACAGTTGGGTGAGTGTACTGGTGCAGATCAGCTGCCATTGCATCCAGTGGTTGTGGTTCTGTGAAGCATTTTGGGTGTCTTGAATTGCGCTATTTTAATGTAACATTCATTCATTCATCGTAAGGGACAAGCTAATGAGGGACATACAACATGATCTAAATTCAGGTAGAGCTCAACCAAGCTTTGGAAGTGGCCTGCAGCAAAACAATGGACACTATCAGATGAGAGATTAGTTTCGCTCTCTGTGGTTAACCGGAAGCTTTGAGTCGGTATTGAAGGACACACAGCCTTTGTTAGTCGAAACAGCCCTTGTAAGTTCACCAAATACATGGCCTGATACTCCAGAATGGCGTAGCATATAGACAATTCAGTTTTAATGACTGAGGAACAAAAACTTTTTCTATATTACAGTGTTACTTGGCTAAGTAGATGCCCAGAGGGAAAGTAACAGGCAATTAAATTGACAAACACCAAACCTTTGTAGGGCAAACAGAATAACAAGTATAGTTTGCACTGCACAATAAACACCTTGTCATTTTAGTTGACAAATACAGTACGTTACATTTTTAATGTGTGTAGGAAGATGAGACTGCCGTGATCTGAGCTTCAGTAGGCATCTGAATATTTACAAATGTAAGCAATCGATGGAATGCAGAAGTTTAGCACGGAAGAGTGTCCCAATCCAGTCCACGGTCCTCAGACTTAATAATAATAATAATATGCTGTATAATTATTTTTCAACCCACAGACCATGGATGATCCATGTTTTTGCTCCCTCCGGGCTGCGTGCCAGATAGTGAACATTTTTGCTTCCACCCAGCTCCCATGGAGCAAAACCGTGGACTGTCTGTGGGTCCCCGGGGACCAGATTGGGAAACACTGCCTAGAACCACCCACCCCCACAGCTGGCATCACCCTTATTGACACTAATTAATCATTTGACACAACACTGATGTGAAGAAGGATATGGAGACTGGAGCTGTATAGATTAAGAAGCACTGAGATGCATCCACTCACCAGAGAGAAGATTCCAGATGTGATCTATCTCTGATTCCCAAACCTAAAAACAGTTTGGCGCAAATGTAACGCTGGCGGCCAAGAAAGTGTCAAAGATATTCTGCTGAGAGAAGGAGGGAGGGACGACCAAGCTGCTAATCGCATCTACATCAGACCCTCTGTTACCAAAAAAGAACTGATTACATTGTCTGATTATCCATAATCTAATGAACGCTTAGGAATTATATTGTGCTTTTCTGTGTCATAACTGGAAAATACAACACAAACATTTCTTAATGAATTGTTTAATTGTTGCCTTCTCCCAAAAAATAGTATTACTACCTAAAACAAGCGTACTACTTGAGTAAAAGGTAATTAAACTTAGCTGTTTGTAAGTACAGGCAGCCCCAAGGCGAACAGACTGCCGTGAAGCCTGTCATCTTAAAGATTTCAGTGAAATACAATGGCTCGTAAAAACAGACACAAGCACTACTTTGTGATATTCATGAAAATATTGCATGACTTCAGCAGTTCATCATCTTGAGGTACAGTACAGTACTCTATGTATTTACTTTTATTATTACTATATTATTATTATTGGCTTTTATTGCTGTTTTTATTATCATCATATACTGTATTATAATTTTTCCAACTTTCATATTACAAATTAGGGAACGGATAATGTTTGTAACCTTGGGACTGCCTGTACCGAATTGATGGACAGGTTATGTAGCCATACATGTTGTCTATAACATACCATACGTTACCGCAATGCACAGGTATACTATTAAGGGAAATAGAAGCTTTGCATGCATTAATGAAGCACAATACCTGTCCCATTCCTTCATCCTCTATTCAGCAATATAGAGCCGTTCAATCTTTAGCAGCTGCCATTATCATGAGTGATCTCTGCATAGATATGTCTCCTTAAATTACTTTCCAAGAACCTAGAGTAAATCAAATAAATGTAATTTTTACATTGACCTTCATGATAAAAAACCTACATACTCATGTCTGTACATAGAAGAGTGATGGGTTACCATAAAAATATCAGAAAAAATGGAGCAATTTGTAGTCTCAATACCTTTAAAAAGCAATATCAAAGGCTTAGCTTTTATGCACTTTCAATTTAAAGCACGTTATTTCCAGGATGTCGCCTTCCCAAGTTCCATTGGGATGAGCTGCTCTGTTTTTCTGAATGAAGTGCTAAAAATACATTGCCTTTTTTTATGAATGAAACACTGAAAATACAACTCACATTCATCTCTCCCTCTCTCGCTCTCTCTCTCTTTTCTAAAACCATACTCGAGTGAGCCCAGATCCAAAGAATGACAATCATGTAGCTCAGCTCGGCCATACAAATTTCCTGGGCTGAGACACGAAATGTCAGTATACATTAACACCTGATCCATTAAAACAATGCAGAGACCATTCGGTGAGTATTAGTCACCGAGTCCAGGGAATGCAGTGGTGAATTTCCAGTACCACCTTGAGTATGGACAGCCAGTCACACGTGTACAGAATTAAATTATTTATCTTTACTCTGGCTGGAGGAATGGCTTTTACCTCACAGCTTTGACTTGACCATTGCTCTGCAGTGACAGAAGGAAGCTACACAAGAGAAAGAGACCTGAATGTAAACTCACCATTATTCATATTTCAGACAGTGTGGTTTTCTGTTCAGTGCCAGATTTTAATAGAATGATAATATTGCACTAGGTTAAACAGTAAGATTAGGATAGTTAGCTGGATTGTAACAGGATTGCTAAACGATGCCAGATTTCTATTTGCAATCCTTCGGATAAAGATGAGAGGTTTTTCGAAGAATATTTTTGTCTGATTTTCGACTTGCCTTAGGATACTGTACGGGTTAAACTGGCATGTCCAGATTTTGGTACACTGATACTCCATGTAAGAATATCTTTTATTTACTGACTTTGTTTAATGGATAAGCGCCGTTTGCAGGGTTTCACTGAGAGCACATGACCCAACTGAACATGGCGTAACTGACAACGTATATGTTACATTCATTTAGCCAAGGCCTGTGCAAATAATCAGTACAATGACAGAACATGAAAAACACTTGACGTTAGAGGACATTAAGGACATGGGAATGAATACTAGTGTTGTATGTCAGTGTACAGATTAGTGCTAAGTCTTGGTCTGTATGCTTTTACTTGATGGTACACAAAAAATATAGTATTATGTTATTTATGTATTAATTAACCACAAACAAGTTAGTTTTAGTTACAAACTGATGTCATGCTTGTTCATCTTTAATGAATTGTTATCCTTTATCTCAAACAAGTACTATATTTGCTACTATATCTAATTCGGTAAAACTTTGTGAACTACTGAAGGAACTACCAAGGAACTCTTGAAGGAACAAGTAATGAATAACACAAGTGAAATACTGATGTCACGTTTGTTCATCATTACTTAATCATGACACATCTTTCATCTTAAGTAGCGACTATTTTTCTTCATGATTTGTACTTAATTCAGTGATTAAGTTACTATACTGTACTAAGCATTTGTGTCCCCTCAAGTAAAGTGTTACCATGTAGTTTAAATACTCAAAGTAATAAAGTTCTTGTCTGCTCCAATTAAAACAAATCTGTGTTGTAGAACACCACCCGCTGTCTATGTCTGGATTTGTGATAGTGTTGTCACTTTGATGACACAATCATCAAACACTTATGCATTATGACGAATATGGACTATTTAAAGACTAAAGTGAAACACCAGGTTAGTAAAGGATTTCTAAAGTCTTGTAAGAGGACCTTTCTACAATGGATTCTTCTCTAAATCACATATTTCTCATCTATCCACTGTCTATACTCATTGTTGTATGCAGGGTCACAGGTGTCTGGAAGCTATCCCAGAAGCTACAGGTGAAAGACAGTGAATAACTCAGGACGGGGTGTCAAGCCGTTGCAGGGTACACACACCATTCACACATAGGCAACTAGGCAACTTCAATTCACCTAAAACTGTGGGGAGAAACTCATGGAGCCATTCTGGACACTCGAACCCCAATCCTAGGGGTGTGAGGCATAAATAATAGCCACTATGCCACCATATACCCTGTTATATGTTGCAAAAATAAATAAATAAACATACATTCTAGCGTGATTAAAAATAACGTTGATTCCCATTTTATTTTCCGCTGGAATTCCAAAAACAATCTAATCTAGTACAGCTTGAAATAGGAAATGCAGGGACAGTGAATTCAGTTTTGAATTGGTGCAGAGGTTAGCACTGTTGCCTCACACCACTGGGACCCAGGTTCAAGTCTCCGCCTGGGTCACATGTGTGTGGAGTTTACATGTTCTCCCCATGTCATCGTGGGGTTTCCTCCGGGTTCTCCGGTTTCTCCCCGGTCCAAAGACTAATTGGGCTTCCTAAATTGCCCGTAGGAGTGCATGTGTGTGTGAATGGTGTGTGAGTGTGCCCTGTGATGGGCTGGCCCCCCGTCCTGGGTTGTTCCCTGCCTCG
>JAODJX010000007.1:2530269-2541268 GCA_026776945.1 Isichthys henryi
TGAATGGTGTGTGAGTGTGCCCTACGATGGGCTGGCCCCCCATCCTGGGTTGTTCCCTGCCTCATGCCCATTGCTTCTGAGATGGGCTCCTGACCCCCCGTGACCCAGTGGGATAAGCGGTTTGGAAAATGGATGGATTGATGGATATTCTACCCACCTATAACATATGAAAGTTACATAAAATACAGCTCTGAAAATAGACATCTTACTGGTAAGTGATGTGCAATACTATGAGAAGCTTTTATGGAAAATATGGGTTGAACTAATTTTTTGGCAGAAACCCTAATACGGTCATTGTCTGGGAGAATGAATGTACATATATAGTTTTTCTGGATATAAGTTTATAATTTGACATTAAAAGTGACTACGTTAATAATTATTTTCCCAAAAAAAATGTTCTAGGTGTGCCATTATATCAAAATTGATATTTAAATGAAATCTGGATGAACAGTTTTCTGGGCCAAGGGTATCCCAGATAAGCTGTGAACTATGAATGGCGAACCTATTGGTGGGTAAATGGGGAAAAGCACATTTTAATGTGTCCCTAAAGCAGGTGGAAATTTTCCAAAAAAGCTGGATGTTAGAGTGAATGCGATGCCGTAACTTTGAGCTGCATATACACACTTTCTGTATCGTTGACCAGAACCAGCTTCAACCCCACACTCTCACATTCACGCTGTTTTTATTTCACCAACATAATGCAGTCAAGTTTTCAAAATTGATGAGTCTGCATGATGCTGAAATGCTGGGCCAGGCATTCATAACTTGAAGATTAAATTAATGTTTGGCTGTCCTGTCTGGCTATGCTTCTATTAAGTCATATGGGATGCAGCTGCAATGTGTTAGCAGAAGTAAAATGATAATCCTGCACTCCGCACCCTTCACTGACTGCCAGTCCAATTTAGAGCCGAACACACACATATGTTTTCACATTAAGAGCCCTGATATCCGTGAAATATTTGGCACTGAAACAATCCCTGCACCTAGTCAGCCTATCCTGTGGTTGAAGGTTATTAATTAAGGTGATGCATGAATCTGTAAGTCATTGGACAGCTGACTTCCTGACAGACACAACACTGAATGTGACGTTGGAGAGACACATGTCTGAACACATTACTCTTCTACTATTTTTATACAAATGACTCCATCTCAGCTGTAACCTGCCATCCTTCTTGGGTCTTTACAGCACATATACGACAAGTGGGATTGCTAGCGATTGGTCAAACCCTGTGCACTGCATCATTCATTGGCTGCCTTTTAGAAGAGATTATAGTCATTCAAAAAACAGGGATGCAAGACAGAAAATACTGCTTTTCTCCCAACTCCATGAGGGGTGGCCCACCTGAACATGAGACAGTACCCAACTGCTATGAAAAAAAAGGACAAATCACTTCTTGCATGCAGCACTACACCATACATTGCACATTCATTTACAATTGTGATTAGGGCTAATTCCTGTTTACGGAGCAGTCTGTCACATGTGATAGTTGCAGTTTCTTCTCCATGCAGTGATTTAATACTGTCCTTGGTCTCCATTTTTTTGTGTCTACCTACAGCTTCACCATCCCGACTGGGGTCGCACTCAGACATATACACAATTCATTATTAACGAAATGCATCCTTTTTGCCTCACCTGCTTCCCAATGGAGGTCAACACTCCTGACAGTATCTAGATAAAAAGATCTTTGCACCAGGTTGATCCAGTGCACTGATCGGCTCCGAATGCTCCGTCTCACCATATCCTAAGTTGTTATCAGTAAGATCAAGAAGCCCTGCGCACTACAACTGCATTTGTGATCTCTGATTATTACATTTTTTTTCAGCAGTACTGCTCGAGTAGTATCATTAACGAGTCTGGAATAATGTTCAGCTTTTCCACATTGATTTTTCTTTCATTGATCTCCCTCTCATAAAACTGTAGTGCAGTGTCTCGTGACAATGTCAATTTTAAAAGTGTTAAGTCATATAAGAAATATTAAATACCATGATTAGTTGAGATAGGTCATTGTGCTAAAAATTTGCCTCCCCCTTTTGTCAGATTATATTCAAAATGTAAACAAGTGCACGGGAACAAGGAGATAAGGAGAAGTTTGACAAATAAGGCAGAGAAAATGCACAAGACGGCAGCCTTTGCAGGAACTGAGCAGCGTTAGAATGTGTTGCTGGGATCGGCAAAGATGAACTAACGGCTACGGCACTCAAGCAGGCTGGCGCTCTGACTCACCATATTCTCATGGGGCTCTGGCTGACGTCACTCTGAGAACGTGGGTCAGCCTCCGTCCGGAATGCAGGCCTGCTCACGTCAGCTACGCAGACAGACTCGAGTTGAGTCAATGTTCCACAGCCTGTGACTGATCCTACTGAATTTTATATCGTGTTGCCGAGAGGTACAGTCATCTTCTTCTACTTCCTCGATCGTTTAATGGGTAACTACACAGATACAGACATATTTGTACCCATACAGACATGACAAGCCTCATCATCGTCGATACTACAACATTTGATTAGCATGATTAGCATGATTGCATTATTAGAATTCGGCCATTTCCATTGGATCGTGGCAGGTTCTGACACCCACAAGTTTTTTTTGTTTTTTTTTTTGTTTAACACCCCCTACGATGCTTCCACAGTTTCAATGCATCAGCTCTGATTGACAGGGTGGGGGTGGGACTGACTTCCCCCAGGGCTCTACGCTAATGAGCTCCCAGTCGCATTAGACCACTAAAAATTGAACATTTGTGGAGTGCTCTGGATGGGTCATCTCATTAAAAGTACTGATTATCTACAGTCTTTTAGAAAGTTTCCTTTGTTATGCTTCATATCGCGCTTGGAAATTTTCAGGAAAATCATCCGTTTAAAAAGGACACTGGACTTATTGGTAATTAAACTGTGAGACGGGGCAGAGGGGATTTCAGGATGAGTGCACAGTTCACCTGATCTTCATTCCCATTCCTTATAAAAGACTGAATTTCATTACCGCTCTCCCAGTGACCCCTTATAGACCTTGATGCCTGTCCCTGCAACCAATTGTTGCCTAACGGTGATGCAACTTTTGGTTTGTATATGATCTTAACCCTGATAGTTTTGTTTTCCTTTTTGTCCCCCGTCCCCCATTGTTTTTATTACTGTTGTTAAATGCATTGAATCAAGAATGCTGGGAATATTGTTATCAAATTCCCACTTATGCACAATTACAATAAAACATTTGTGCACTAATACATCTCTTTTGGCTTTTAAAATCGGCATTTTTTATCCAATTTCTTGGATTATTAAGTTTAAACATTTTCATGTAAAAGCCTAGACTGTTCCCTATAGCATCAGCACACTGTAATTATAGGTAACATACATATTTAGTGGGTGACATGGTGGGTCAATGGTTAGCACCAGTGATGTCCCCAGCCAACATCAAAGATTGGAATCGGGACCGATCCAGGCATTTTTTAATTAATCAGTACGGGCTACCAAAGCTCGATCTATTTCATTTCCCGCTTCCGTCCAATTGACGTCAGTTACGCTGATTGCAAGGTTCTGTGACATGTAAGTAAGCCTGAAACTAAGAACTCTCAAAATGTCAGCTGTGTGCAAATTCTTTAACCTGCCCAACTGCTACCTGCAATGATTGAAAAGCCATCCTTTTGAGAGGAGGTACAGTAGCAGCAGAGAGTCGTTTAATATAGCAAATCAAATTAGGCCCTTGCAGGAACTGTGAAATCGCAAGGCTTACTCAGACGAAGACCGCACCAACGCCTACTGGATATCTATGTATATTTAAATATGTATTAAAAGATTGGATTGGGATCAGACTGGGTGGAGATAAATATTGAATGGTTCGGGTTGGGGTACTGAGGATCGGGACATCTCTAGTTAGCACTGTTGCCTCACACCCACATGACAAAGCAACTGAATCCGTTGTCCAAAATGTGTGTGTGGAGTTTGCATGTTAATTCTGTGTTAGATGAGTTTCCTCTTCAATGATATGTGGGATAATTATTAACGATTAAGGTAACGGTCATCTCTAAAATGCCCATAGTATATCCTGTCCAGCAGGAACTCCAGCTTTTGGCCCTGTGCCGCCTGGGATAGGTTCCAGGCCCCCCACTGACTATGACCAGGATAAGAAATTGGAGGATAGATACTGAACTATTTTTATCAGCATTCTAAAAATAATTACGATCTAACCTGTGGTTTTTGTGCCCGTCATGATCATGAATCATATCCCTTATAATGTCTTCCATTACGTCAATTTCAAAATGTATACGATATGTATTTATTTGAGTGTATTTCAGTGAATGTATTTACCTGTCAGGGGCACTAAAAAATTTAGAACACAACTGGATTGGTCTAAGAGACCGCTGCAGCAGAAAGCATGGGAGACCGCTATATCACAAGGCTGGGGAAACCACTGCATCACAAGGCAGGGGAGACCACCTCAGCACAAGCCAAGGGAGATCGCTACCCTTGACATCCATGACATGAAACCTGCACAACACCACGAGAACATGTAAATTGAGTGAGTTTCAAACTCGTTGTTGCTGTTCTGAGGTATCGTCATATCATGAGTTCTGAATAAAATAATAAAAATACTTTTGACAAAAAATCCACAGCACAGTTGGGTATTAACAAAATGTTTTTTGTTTCTTCATGACGTTCTACACCATCTCACACTGATTCATCTCCAAAAATCTGGTGCCTGACCAAAAATGGTGTCCGAACATTGTCATTTATAAAGTTTCCAGCAAATGCCAATGATTGACCAAAGTACCATGTCATACCAGTGTACTGCAACATCACAGTATCGTCTTGTCAAGTGCCAAGTACATAACTTCTGTTCAATCCAACAAAACCCAAAACGCAACAATTCTTTGGTACCCTCTATCAAACTAATCTACTATAATTAATTTCTACATAGTTGCTATCTTCTGGGAATGATATTAATAAGGGAAGCAGGCTTGCAGGAAAATTAGAATGTAAGCCGACAGAGTCAAACTGTCGTAAGGTGCCTGGTAACCACACTCCAGTTCAGTGTCTCTATGCCTGTGGTAAATTTAATATCAATTTCAATTCCCTTCCTCACCTCAGCTCCCAGTCACTGCCCTGTAAATTCCAGGCACGGTGTCCGTGTTGTCATGGGAATGCTGCTTCTCCCACTAGTGGTGGCACATGCCTCAAAATGTGTAAATAGACATCAGGATGTTGGTAGGGTAACATATCCAAGGTTTTCTGTCCAGAGGTAATAAGACAAAGGTATTATTTTGATGAAGTGTAAACACTCATGAATATCCTCAAACTTTAAAATCCTGCGTTTACCTTTAAAATCAGATCTCGGTTTTCTTTAAAGGAGCTAATCAGAGAATCTAAAAGCTACTTAAATATGGATTGACCTTTGCTGGAGTCATTATTTCGGCACTGTTTAAATGTATGTGTTCTGTGCATTTCCTGTATACCTTTTACAGATATTCCTCAAATAAACCTGTTGCCTCTTCACAGTGGACTTAAGTCCATGTTTTTTTAATCATAACTACAATCTGAAGCTTTCCCTTAACTCTCACCCCCCCCCCCCCCATAAAATCAAATGCAACATCACTGGATTAAACAGGGATTCAGGCTGTCTCAATATTCAAACTTCTCCCATGTTTTGACGAGTCAATCACTTGTCATTGAAGGTCAGTTTTCTTATGGAAAACTGTGAGAACTCTGCTGAAATCTAAGTTTTATAAATAATACATTTTTATGCTAATAGAGTTATAAAAGATTCCCTTCTTTTCCACAATGTTTCCCATAAGATCATGTTTGTCAAAATAGACACTTTTATCAAAGATATACATTTGATCATTTTTAACTCAGATGAAAAATTGCTGCAAGGCTTAACATTGGGAGATGCATGTAAATAGAAAAAAATATACCATACTACCAGCAAGATTCTAGATTTCTGATTTAGATATATTTTTAGAGTTCATGTCTATTTTATTGTATGAGTAGCTGACAACATGCAAGCTATCCAATCAGCAAATAGTATATTCAGAACATTGTTTGGTGCAAACCATGTGATTCATCCTTGTCATGCTATACATACTTCCAGATTAGCTCAGAGTGTCTATTTGCATGTACTGAGACAACAGTCATGGTCACTTCTGAAATTAAATGCACACGATGAGTCGACCAAAATCAGTCAGTCATCCTGTGCACATCCCCCCACCTACGATTTCCTGATGGACTGTTGAGAATTTCCTAAGACTCATGCACCAACTACTAAACAACACGTCTTTCGTGAACAGTTACCTCTTCTGTGTTTGGCCCTTGTAGTGGACGTGGCCGGCATGTCAGGGGTCAGACTGCAGCTGAATCTTAACGTGGCAGCGCACAGACGGCCCTTGTGTCTTCTTTGAATGGAATCTAAGTGAGCACTGGCCGAGGCCTGATTTGGAGATTGTTCTACCCACATTTTTGTCTCAGTTATGCTCTGACTGATACATGGACTTGGCCAAGAGGCTTATTAGTCAGTTCAGATGTAATGACAGGCCATCACTGAAATAATGATGCCACTTGCAGATTAATGTGGTCAGTTTTATATAATAGAGGTCTTTGTGACCTAAATATGGCATAAAAACTGCTGGTGACCTTAATAGATTTCAACAGAGTTACTTTTCACAGGACGCCAGAATTGATCAAAGGTCTTCTGTGTTGTACTAAGGGTTCATAACAAGAAATCAAAGTGATGTGGCAAGGAAACTGGAAAAAAGAAGCTTCAAAACACATCTGAGCCCACACTGGTTTTTGTATATAATAAATAAATAAGTACAGACCTTCCCTTGCTTTATTCTTTGTCCCTGAGATGTACTGAGGTAGACACAGCTCGAAGTGTTTCTGAAGCACCACTGGGCTAGTTTCTCATTTGCAAAGTGTCACAGGACCACATTAAAGACCATCCGGCTAGTCAATAAATCCAGTGAAGTAGGTTTTGTAGAGTTAATATGTGAACTTCCCTGGGGTGCGGTCTGTTCATCTTGTTAGAGAATAAAAATATTCTTGGAAGAGCAGCGTCTGTGCAGGAAAAAAATACATACCCAGGGTGCTCTGTCAGTATTGATCTCATATCGTTGTATTATAATATTCATAAAATTACTCATCTTTTCCAGTTTAAAAAATTGGGCTTAGCAACGGGCAATTTTGAATAGCATCTGACTTACAGACTTTTATACAATTTTAAATGCACCGCTGGAGTGGCTAAGAACTAGCCAATGCGCAGAGGGTGGTTGCCTCTGTGGACCCAAGCTACCGTCGTTAATTCAAAAATCGCCCAATACTAAGACCGTAAGTCAGTTGTTATTCAAAACTGCCTGTCGCTAAGCCCAGTTTCTGCTGGTTCTTACCCACAGCAGCAGTGCATTTAAAAATGTATAACGCACGACTTGTCGTACACTAACTCGTACTTAGTTAGAATTAAAGATTATATATATTACTGCATTGATTTACTAATGTGAATCGCCTGGCTGGCACTGTTGTGCGCAGTTAGAGAATATTATTCAACATACTTTCGACCCATCAGATTCACGAATTCAACAGCGACGTGGTATAACAGAAAATGAAAGCATTTATTGGTAGGAATGATGCTTTGAATCTGGCCTACTGGGATCCAAGCATCTCAGAGACTCAAGTGGTGCCAAGACCAAAGGATTCAAGATGGAGATCCATATCTGTGAACTGGGGCAGTATTAATGTGTGCATCTTCCTCTTCTTCAGTGTACCAGAGCATTCCAATTTGTTCATCATTTCTGTCAAATCGTCAAGTCTCTCTGCAGTGATACAGAAACCATGTTAGTGCATAAATACCCACTATCAGTTGTATTTTTAGAACCTGAAAAACTATAATTAAAACAGTCAGTATTAATGGTTAGACTAGGCTGATTAAAAGTAATTAAAATGGTACTAGATTCATTATTAAAGTGTTCAAGTAATTATCAATAATATACGTCAGGCAAATGTTCTTTTGGGAAGCTAAGCAGGAGATAGTTTTAAGCTGGGCCTGAAAGAACATAAGAATAACACCGCACAGAACACAACAAATATAATAAAGACTAAAAGGTGCGTGAATAACACAGTCCAATACTTCATTAAGCATACACATTTCAAAACAACCCGTTTACATTCTTGCCTGGTTACTATTACATATGTGATCTAAAAAAAAAACACTCAGTAACAGGGGGGGTAATAAGTGGCTCAATGGGCTAAGCCACTGCACCTGTGATCAGAAGGTTACGGGTCCAAGCCCAGCCTCGACATGACTGTGGGCCCATGAGCAAGGCGTTTGCCCCCCCATATGGCATTACAGTGTTGATTATAATACTTCATAAGCTCCAGTGAAACTCGCAGGTGTAATGCACTCTTGATACCGTCACAATGCATTACAATGGTTGGTATAAAAATTAAGATGCTTTGTACTGTATTGTGAAGGTATCTATAGTGTATTATAGATGACCATTAAATAGAGCATTCATAATAAATATGGCTATAATGTGTTACGAATGCATTATAATGTGTTATGAATGGGTTCATAGATTATTATAGACAGGGCAAACACAAAAAATGTTACGACAAATTTTGCGCTGTCCAACAGTAAAGACCCTACAATGAACAATGATACCTGGTATACTGTAAACACGGCACAATGTCACTACCAATTTAAACAGTTGAATGTTGCTCACTAGGGGATCATTGAATAATGCAGATTTATTATGAGCAAATCGTGCAATTTCAGCTAGTGATAAATACGTGTGTAGCCATGGGTAGAACACTAGAACACTAGAACAGGGTAGAACACCTCGCAGCTCCAGTGTTCTGGGAATTTGTGCCATTTAGCACTTATTTAGGTTTACTCCTGCAGTCCAAAGACATGCAATTCAGCTGCATTGGTGTCTCTAAAGTTTGCTTTGTGTACTGTGTACTGTGTCCTGTGATGGACAGGCATCGTATAGAGGGGACACCCCATATTGTGCTCTGGGATAGGCTCCAGGCACACGGTAACCTTGCATTGGATGAGCAGGTCTTGAAATATAAATAAACAATAATAGAAATTGAACGACAACCAGTTACTGTTAAATATCCTGATGCAGTGATGCACTTATTTGTGTCTTCTTGATACTGTCATATGAGTTTGAATTCTTCATTTTTAATGTTCTTTTGTCCTTTTCATCTCAGCTACGATTCCAGCACAGCAGAATTTCCCCCCCAGATTCTGTAAAGCCGCAGTTTATGTGAGACACGGGCGGTGGTAGGAACACATGTGTACAGTACTTCAGGACCTGTTGTGTGCATGTGTGTGAGATTCCAGAACTGAGAGTGGGACCTTAACTGCTTGAAAATTACAGGCTTTATAAGCATAATATTTTCCTCTTTGCTGTTATTATTGTATTTGCTAACTCACCACTTACCCTGGTGTTGCGGTCAGTGTTTGCATATATGAAGGTTTTAATGAAGGTTTTAATAATCAGTCACTCAGTTTAAATCCAAAACTGTTGTGCTGAATGTTTGCATACTGAGCTGGCAATTCTGGGCTTACATCAGCATTTTTTTTTTGTATTGCCATTGCATACCATTTATTGATGACAGTTAACATAATCGTTTTTATGCTAAATTATCTCAGTGACAAATTTCGTGGAAATGTTATTGAGAGCCTGCTTCAGAATTGAAAATTGTGCAAACTCTTTACTTCCTGTGCAATTATGTTTAAGACACTTGACTACCTACTTGTAATCTTGTAATGTTTTAATCTTTTAATGCGCCTGTACAGGCATGTGGGGGAAAAATATTCTTGGCACCTTTTGTGAAAATGTCACGTATGAAATAATAAAAATATATATCTGACTTTATGGTAAATCTAACCTTTAATAATTAATGAACCAGGTCTACTCATATGGCACTGAAAGAATTCATAGCTATCAGAGTTCAGGCCATTCCAGAATACATTCATTAATTCCAATCCAAATCAGGAAATGGAACTGGAATTGTAATTTAAATCTCCCCGAAGTTCGAATTCAATTCAAATTCTGCTCCCGATGGTTGTTTTTCCAGTCCCAATTCCAGTTCCATTTCCTGATTTGAATTGGAACTGATGAATGCATTGCGGAATAGCCTCAACCCTGATAGCTATGGACAAATCTTCCATACATTTTGTTCAATGAATTGCTTTCATATCTGATGTGGGGTAAATCAGTTTTTAGGTTGAAATCTCTGAGCATAATATGACCTTCTGTAAAAACACATAACTTCGTAATGTGAGTCAGCATGGGTTATCAATAACACAACAAATTGAACATTAAATATTCCGCAGAGATTTGACCAAGTGTCAATAATTTTTGTGGACAAATTACTAACATGTAATGTTAATACTATTCGTTTGGACAACCAAAGCTAAAAATATTCTCTGTGTGGATGGTGGTCTAATTTGTCAGTGAATAAGACATCAATTAGTGATATTTCAGAGATTAACATTTACTGGAATACTGAAACAAATTGCAATGATTACGAATTAATGGCATGAAGAGTAACAGTCGTTCTTTGATATTTAGTGGTAGGACCTGACTCCATGTCATCAGTTTTGACAAGTGCTTCCCTACCCACTATATTACTCTATTCAATTCAGGGATCTTGGAAAGAGGGTTTTGCATATTATATTGAAGGCAATACCCAGTACCTTCACTATGAAACCAGCAGAAATATATTCCAAATACCGTCTACTCTAGTCTTGCTGTTTAATGTTGCATTACCGTCTGTGGTATTTTTAGCGAATGGTGTTTACTAATCAAAATCGAAACCTCCAACCTTGTAAATAGTCAGGGACGGATTATGGGTTGTGTGGGCCCCTGGGCAAAACGTTCGTGAGGCCCCCCCACCACCACCACCACCACCAGCACCACCACCACCAGCACCAGCACCACAACCACCACAATTCAAGGGCCCTTGGCAGCCAAACGCCCTCCCTATAGGGTCAGGGGCCCTTGTA
>JAODJX010000007.1:2550124-2562665 GCA_026776945.1 Isichthys henryi
ATACCGCAAATGAAGTACGAATTAGCATATAAAGGTTAAAATGCACAATAATTTCTTGTCATATCGCCGCAAATGCACATAAAATACATACGCATTCGCGCTGTTACAACAATCGATTGCCACACGCATCGCTTTTAAAGATGAATGCGTACTTGCATACCAGTTATGTCAATCCCTGAATATTAACATACCTACAGTCATTGATGTTAACATCACCGTGCTGGTGTTGGGGTGCTTTGCTGATTCAGGGTGTACTTTTTACAAAGTTTCTATCGGCATACTTACTGTATTTTCTTCACTGAAACATTTAATATACTACAATGAATGGGGATGTTCAAATTTGGGAGCTGTTTCCTAGGTATATTAATGGATGTTTCGGTTTGGTTAAAACCATTGGTTGTGAATAACTTTGAAACAGGCTCAGTGAGTGCATAGTATGCGTTTTAGAGTTGGAGATGTAAAATAAGGGGAAGCCTGGCAGGCCTCAATGTAGCAGGAGGAAAATTAATTGGTGTACAAGCTGGGATCTATTCCATTTAACCCACACTAACCCAATTTAGGCAGAATTTCGTGCTGCATCAGTAGTGAAAGAACCCCTCTGTATGATCCAGCAAAATGTGAAAGCCAATTAGACCCGAATGTCTTGTTTTATGTGCCATAATGAGGAAATTTCATGTTTGAACTGAGCAATAATTATACCAATTCTGCTGTAATTACAACGCAATGTCAATTATCTTGTTTTTTTTCCCCCCCCTTTACCCAGAAGGAGGACAGTCTCCGATTTTTTTCAGAGTAAAAAAAAAAATAAAAAATCAATTACAAGCCGCAGGATTTTATAAAAGTCTTTAAATAGAGATGACAAAATTATGTAAATGCAAATTGCAGACCCTGAGAGGTGGAGCAGCGAGCTAATCATGTGTAACAGAGAATGTGTACACAGCGTGAGTACATTATTATACTTATTAACTGCCATGGTGATCTTTTAATATATTTTTTTGCCAAAATTATTTTCACAGCAATCATGGCACCTTGGCAACCTAAATTTGTTAACGGTACCATCTGATTGGACATTTCTTAGTAAAGGCAATACAAACAGAGGACTGCAGTACTAAATGACAATTTCTATTGCTATGACTCACTTGATATGCCCCTGGACTAGGCCAGTGGGCTGAACCTCCAAATCTTTAACATTAGCAGGTTAGCAATACTATCAAATGTTTTCAATGAGTTTGACCATTTGGATGTTGAAATCTGATCTCAGAAATCCCCTGCCCAACCCTGCCCCATTCAATGGTACTATTCAGCAGTCTCATTTTGATTATAAACAAATTCGCACGCGCACGCACACAGAAACACAAATACACACACAGACCTGTACGCATGGGGACTGTCCATTCATTTCTATGGGAAAAACCCTAATCCCAACAAAAACAACCTTGACCCCTACCCAGCCCTAACAAGTCTTTTGGCGTTTTTAGTTTTTTGATTGCAGTAACTGATTTGAATTTTCCCTTTTGGGGACCGAAAATATGTCCCCACAATGTTTTTTATTACATTGTGTGATAATGTACACTTGTGTGTGTAATGTATACCTGGACCATAAACACGCCAACTAAGTTCCCTTATCTATAGATTTCAGTTAAACACTGAGTTCTTGCTGTGTGCTGATTGGTCAGTCTCCTATAACCATGCATGTGTCACTAATGTTAATGTGAAACAGCTGGTTGAGTCTTTCAATCAAGGAAACAAACCAGTCAAAGCGTAAGAAGAACTGAAATAATTAAGCCAAACACGGGAGTCTTTCAGGTTTAAAGTAGTTTGTACAACCCAAAGTATCCTCCCAGACATGAGCTACCTGACCACCACCTTCAAATACTTACAAGGACAGGAGAGGTGTAACTTTTGTTGACGATATAAATCACATGGTACTTAGGTTAACCAGGTTATTTAACCATGTTGTAGGTAATCCATATACAGTTTGAGATCATCATTTTGCGGTCAAGCAGACTAACCTACTCACAGATAGCTAACTACAGTAGCTGGTTATTGTTAGAGACAACTTATCTCTTCAGTAACATCCAAAGATTTGGGCATGTAGACGACATGTAGGCTAAGCCCCTGGACTCAGTACACTCTAGATACTCAACTGTCTAGAGGAGATTATTGAAAACTGAATAACAAGTGCCCAATGGTTCATCAGGACTCATTACCATCTCATACGTCTAGAAAACTTTGTGTGGAGTTTGCATGTTCTCTCCATCATGCGAGTTTCCCCCAGTATGGCAGTTTTCTCCAACAGTCAAAAGATGTGGAGATTAACTGGTATCTCTAAATTTCCTGTAGTTGCGTGTTTGCCATTTGTAAAAAAAACACTCTTTCAAGATATCAGCACTGTCATATTAATTGCTGTAGATTTAATTCCTGGTGTATATGTGTCTAATCCATTAACCAGGCTCACAAAAGCCTTAAATTTAAGCTTCAAGAGAGTCAAAACCATAATGTGAAAGTCCAGCGATCGTAATTCAGTAATGATGATGTTAAGAATGGGGTTTTACACTAAAACAACTCAACAGTAATATAAAACAAACTTTTTGTGTTTCTGTATGTTTTCCAGAGTTTTTTTTAAGTATTCACAACCTAGTTAATTAGCCATGATTACTGACAGGAATTTTATGAGAACACTACTTAGCTATATCTGAAGCCACAATTACCATTTTTGAAATGCATCGTGATTACTGAATACTACATGTGACAAAAATACTTCCATATTTGTTGTATACAAACAAATTGGATGCATATGTTTCACTGACTTTGTCATTTAAAACAAGATTCTAAATTAAACCCCAGTGTGCCGAGGTATGCAGAATCTAAATTTTTATGTTGTCATTAATTTAATATATCCTGTGGAGTTTTATAGCAAACTGCTTATTTTCAGTGTGGCAGTATAAGCAATGTTTCGTTTATGCTTGCTGTTCAACTTCAAAGAGAAACTCCCTTTCCAAGGTGACAAGACTGTAGGAATCCTAAACATGCTTACACAGCCTAACTTTTATTCCTGATATAGCCAAAAAAACTTAAAAAACCCACACTTGACCCATCAGAGGCTGAAAAATACAGACTGGTTTCCCTCCTCTCATTTCTAACTTAAGAGTATAAGTGTGGTATCCTCAATCAAGGGCCTAATATTCTAATGCAGAACAACCTCTTGGAGCTTCTCCAAATTGACTTCAGAGCTGGATACTTGACAAAGGCTGCTGTCCTGACTGTTATACGTGCCTTCGGAGTATCACCCAGCCAGACCTTTGCGCAGCTTCTGACATATTGAGCAATCAGATCTGATTGTCCATCCTCTGTCAACTTCACATTGTGGGTACTGCTATGAAATGGTTTGACTCTTACCTAACTAGAAGATCATTCCAAGTGTCTTGGGGTGCAGAGGTATCATCAGATAACAAATGGTGACCCCCCCAATGTTTAGTTGTTGGTCCCCTTCTCTTCTCTCCCTGTATAATACTTCAAACCTCTCTAGGACCAATCATCGAGTCACATGGCTACTCCCACAGCTACTACGCTGATGACATCCAGCTCCACCTGCCCTTTCCTCCAGAGGACACCATAGTCTCTGTTCACATCTCCACATGCCTCATCGACATTGCAGCCTGGATGAGGGAACGTTACCTCCTGCTGAACTTCTGAGCTTCTTGTCTTCCTTGCCAGCCCTTAAATTCACCATGACATTACTGTACATCTTGGATCCTCAATACTGTTTCTATCAAGGTCTGCCAGGAGCCTAGGGATAAAAATGCGTGGCCAGCTACCCTTTGCTGACCACGTAGCAACTACCTCTCTGTCTTTTAGATTCACTCTACATAACATCAGGAAGACCAGGCTTTATTTGTAAGAATACAGCTCAGCATTTAACCAAAGAACTTATATCACAAATAGACTTCTGCAGCTGACTGAGAGGGCTGCTAGCTTGTGCTGTCAAACATTTGGAGATGATTCAAAATATAGCAACACATCTGGTATTCAATCGGACTAAATTCTCTCATTTTACACCCCTTCGTCTGTCTTTGGCTCCTCATAGGTGCTCACATCCAGTTAATGTCCTTGGTGTTAGTTTTCAGGGTAACAGAATACATCTTCATTAAGTTCCTCATCAAGACCTGCCAGCAGGCTGATGCTGCTTGGTTGTCTCTCCACCACATGAACATAATAGTAATTCTTGACACTTCTTATGTGTGGTTCCTCGATGGTGGAACGACCTATCCAACCACTTCGAGTCTTAAGAGGATCTCTCATCAAGAAACACTTCAAGATGTTTTTCTGGGAACATCTCAAATTGCTTCTCTAGCCACTGACCTGCCCAGTCTTCATCTGCTATTCCATCTGATGGATGGCTCTGCCTTGTACTCTGTGACATAACATTCTCATGAAGCAATAGCATATTCACTTCTATGCAGGGAACCATTGTCCAATATTTTACCAGAAGCATGATGGTATTGTTCTAATAATATTCCTGGTATCCATCCATCCATTATCTGTAACCACATTTCTTGTTCAGGGTCATGGGGGACCAGAGCCTTGGAAGTTACAGATGCAAGACAGGAAACAACCTCCGATGGGGTGCCAACCCATCGCAGGGCACTATGATAGTAACAAACGACATAATCATATAAGGTTTTCATTAATGT
This sequence comes from Isichthys henryi, assembly GCA_026776945.1. Lineage (NCBI taxonomy): Eukaryota > Metazoa > Chordata > Actinopteri > Osteoglossiformes > Mormyridae > Isichthys > Isichthys henryi. Next base: position 2,554,819 of record JAODJX010000007.1, read on the forward strand.
ATATTAAAACTGATAAGGTATGTTAAGATAATAAGATATATTTTCATGCTGCTTATGAATGTTCTATGAATGCATAATGAATGGATTATGAAGGTGCACTGAATGTACTATGAATGCATTATGAAGGTGCAGTTAATGTAAAACGTTACCCTATACTGTTACTTAAACTAATGACATATTGGATAACTCATCTCAGCTCTGTGCTGTAACTCCTGCTGAGTGGTGACCCTGAACTACATTCTGCAGCAGTGTCAACAACAATAAATGACACAACACTTCAAATCAGAATCTTACTGATGCATTAATCTAAAAATGAACAGCATAATAAATCTAAAGCTGCCTCGAACACGTTAGCTCACCCGGTGGGGTGACCAGGCTCAACGGAGCCATCTCTTTGCTTAAGGCCTTCATGCAGCATACATGCATTTAGTGCAGCCCTTCTCACGGACCCAGTGACCGCTGCACACATCACCACCCCCTGATGACCCGCTTGGCGTGGATGGTAGGCGTCCCTCCCCCCCACTCCCCGTCTCCCAGTAGGCATGTAATCGCTCCTGCACACAGAAGTCCGATGCTGCAGCTCTCGCTCAGTCCTCACCCCCTGGCATCCTTCCTCTACCCTTTCACACGGGCACACTGCCTGTTTCCCTTCTAAGAATTGGCCAGTTGACTTCAAATGGCCTTGAATCTACAGCCAGAAAAAAACATTCCAGCAAAATGTTAAACCAACAGAGAGCTGTACAGTAAATCTGAATGACATCTGATCTCATTGTTTTAAATTAGAATAGTGATGACTTTTCACCCCAGGTTTGCCATTCAAACTATGATTAACTGGCAAAAATATCTGGACATAGTTATTTTATCATTTCCAAGGTAACAATCTGTAACAAAGTTAGCATTATGGGTAAGAAAAAGAAAAAAAATGTCCGACCAATTATGCAATTACTAATGGATCAGCACAGTCATTTGGTGACAGCTGGGGAAGAAAAAGGGTGAAATTCTAAAGAAGGGCAGAAACTTTTGGATTGTTGACTTTGAAGGTTTATTTATGTGCCAATGTAAGAACAAAATGAGACAGTAACTTTTTTTTTTTTTTTTTATCTCTTTCCACTTAAATTGCCACTTAAGTAAAAAAATATCTCGTGAGAAAATCTGTCATTCATTCTTTGATTTTTCGGCTTCAAAACCGAATTGGAAAAACAAAAAAATAATAAAAAAAAAAAAAAACGTCTTTTTATGTTTTTCTGGTTTAAATCAGAACAGGAAAAAGGAAATAGAAGGCAAGAACAAAACAGGCATAATGTTTTGATTTTCTGTTTTAAATCAGAAAAACAATGGAGAAGTGTTTTTTTTTCTCAATGACTATGTAGGGAAGAAGCAAAAAAAAGGAAGATGACCAGGGTCTATGTGGCGTCCTTCATGACAGCTGGAAAAGCACCTAGGGAGGCCACCTCATGGAACTGGCATAGAGGAGACAGTAGGGTGAGCCAGGTCCTGGAGTGGTTGGCGTTAAGGGCCTTGCTCAAGGGCCCAATGGTGGGATCACAGCAACTTTCTCATCAACCCCCAGAGCTGCAACCCCCCCCCCACCCCCCCAACAAATTATTGTTTTAATAGTATCTTCATTAGTGCATAAGCCATATCCTCACGAAAAAAAAAACATGATCCCCATGCTAGTCTAACCTGGTAAATGCTGGTTTGGTGCTGGTGTAGCTGGTGGACCAGCATAACTGTGCTGGTCTACGTTCACATGAAACTGGTCCACCAGCCACGTTTCATTAACGATGCTGCTCCAGCCACCAGGACCACAACACACACAAAAAAAATCAAGATATTCTGCCTAACCTGCTGCCTGTGATGCCTCTACTGCCTGTGACGTCCTTCCGCCTGTGACGTCCATCCGCCGGTGACGTCCATCCGCCTGTGACGTCCTTCCGCCTGTGACGTCCTTCCGCCGGTGACGTCCATCCGCCGGTGACGTCTCTCCTGTCTGCCCTGCTGCTGTATCACTGTTCATCCTGCAGTCAGAAGCAGCACCAACACCTGCCTGCCATCTGCACTTACACTCAAATATTAAAATTTGGACTGTTTAAATTGGGATTTTGCCATCCCATTAATTCGACTTCCTCTGCCGGCTTCTGGAGCTTGGGGTCCATCTGGTTCCTCCCAAGGTTTCTTCCTTCTAGAAGAGTTCTTCCTTGCCACTGTTGTGTCTGGTTTGCTCTCTGGGGGCTTTGGGCAGGGATAACGTAAAGCACATTGAGACAATGGAATGCTATGAAACTGCACTATACAAATATAATTGAATGAATTGAACATATGCTGGTAAAAACCAGCATTCGTTATGCTGGTCTATGCTGTTTATCAACAGGGATATGCTACTTCAGAGCTTTAATGTCTTTTTAATTATCCTAAAACGTAGAGAATAGTACAAATGAACATTTCTATGGGTAGGTGTTTCCAAACTTTTTGTTGGCCCAGTATATGTTACAATATAATAATAAAATACTGTTTAAAATTAAAAAATATGTTACACTGTCCGACATACCCTGGATTTCTTGTAAATATCCAAATATTAAGCAGGGGGAGAAAATGTGATCTTACCGTTTTCCAGTTTGGTTTTAAAACGGAAAAACAAAGCATGATGCCTGTTATTTTTCTTTTCCAGTTTTTCCTGTTTCCTGTTCTGATTTTTAAACAGAAAAACTAAACAACGCCACCAAAATGTTTTTTGGTTTTTCCAATTTGGTTTTAAAACAGAAAATTCAAAGAACGAACAATAAACGGATTCCGGCAACGCCAGTTGTTTCTGTTTAAAGCATCACTTCTCAGCAAAGTCCTGCTCGCTGCACCACATCTGTGGCTGACAAACCCGAGTTTCAGTGGAAGACCTGTGTGGTCTTAATGTGTTGGCCCCCAAGGTGAGGCCCACAAATGTTCAGAGACTGTGAAGGGGCTGAAGCTGCATTTGTGAACTCTGAATGGTATGTGCAGGCGGAATTTGCTCAAAAAGATAACAATAAAGAAACCTACAGCTATGAATTCAGCCGCCATGCCTGAATGATCATTCCTTGAGCTTCTCTGGTCTGCCCATAGGACTTCTGCACTGAGTGCTAAAATCAGACAAATAATATATTATCGTTCTCTATGGTTTGAAGTATGTGACATTTGGGCTCATCAAATCACTCCTGCCTTCCATCTATTCGTCCATCTCTCAAACGCTTATCCAGATCAGGGTCAGGTTAATTTACAGAAAAGCACTTAACCACTTCCTACCGTGATTTTACTGGTCCCACTAAAATATGTTACAGATGTGCTTGTGACATATGTTTTTATAGCAAATTCATATTTATAATGGACTATAATGCAATGAAAAATTGAAACAAGATAAGTGTGTATAAGTGTGAGAATGTAAGCTGTAAAGGAATATAATTACACAGAACCCATTTTAAAATACCAATTTATTTCTTACAAATGACAGATATAAAAAATCTGACATATTAAAAATTTTTCTGTTGATGTGTGAAATACCCTTAAAGGTATGTATTAGTACATATGCATTCATCCTTGTCTGAGTGTACGTTATAAATACTTTTATCAGGACTATCAGCAGCTTTTACATTGTTTTACAAACCAAATTTTGTGCATTGGTAAGAAACCCCCACCCCCATTGCAGAGTGCGTACATTGATTTACAAAAATGGATATAATACTTATACAAATGTAAGTTATGTTATGATGCTGGCAAACAAATGTTATTCTAGGGAAAAACTGTCAACATGTGTGTTAAAGCTGCAACTTAAGTAGCCAGTTTGTCCAGTAACGTGGACGTAAATGTTTGTCTGCAGGGCTTCCATAAGGAGTCGCTAAACTGCAGTATTCACACTACTGACAAACATTCAGTGCTAGCTGTTCAAACAAGGTAGCCATGAAGTGGTGGATATCTGATAGTCTCTGTTCAGAAAACATGGCACCCCTCACCCTCGCTTGACTGCAAACATTTTCAGACAAATGAACAGTGAACCTGGGCAGTTACTGGGAATCCCTGTCTCCTTTACTACAAGAGAGGGTTTTTACAACAAGAACACAATGGCGCTGGATTACATAGACTGGTGTTTCCCAATCCGGTCCTCGGGGACCAACAGACAGTCCATGTTTTGCGTCTGGCAGGGAGCTCGGAGGGAGGAAAAACGTGGACCGTCTGTGGGTCCCCGAGGACCAGGTTGGGAAACCCTGAAATAGACTAATGGTGAGGGCAGCCGCACGATAAGGCCATCAGCCGAAAGCCAGCAGCTGCCTTTCAGCGTACATAAATAGGAAACCAAATGCTGACAGGCACAAACCAAGTACCCAGCCAGGTGCGTTAAAAACACTGAATGGGATTGCCACTGAGAAATCCACAGAAACAGGACGTTCTCAGACCTAGAGCTTCACAGCTGCCCTGAGTTTTGCTGAACGTCCCCTGGGGTTCTCGCGTACCTCATCCTCCTGGGGCACGATCACCTTCTTTTGCACAAAGGCCCAGCGAGCATGCCCAGTGCCCGGCCTCTCATCCTCACCCTCTTCCTCCCGGACTGGTCGGCGGGGGTTACGGCGGGGCGGGGCAGCCACGTCGAGGCCGTGAAGGAAGCGCTTGGCCACGCGGTCCTCCAGCGAATGGAACGTGAGCACGGCGAGCCGGCCACCGGGCCGCAGGAGCACCTCCGCCGCCTGCAGTGCCGCATGCAGCTCCCGTAGCTCGTCATTGACAAAGATACGCAGTGCCTGGAAGCTCTTGGTGGCCACATGAGCGGGTCGCTGCAGGAGGTCTTTCCGGGCATACAGGGCGGAGGGTGAAAACGCTCCTGCAGGGGTAATAGCCAAATGCTAAAAATACTCTGTTTATGACAAAATGACATAATGTAATGCACAGATATCCTACAGCTATGCAGAATTGTGTGAAATTCAATGGCTAAGCTCAGCTATACTACATTAGAGGTAATAGCATTATTACTAAATTACTACTACAGTACAACAAGTATATATTTTAATCATTAAGATTCCGATAATAACCGTGAGACTATATTTGCCAGAAGGTGCTCAAACTGCAATGAACTGACAGTCTTCTTGGGAAGGTTCTATAGTATGGCCACAGGGGTGAAACCATTAGTTATGAAAAGGTACGGACTTCTCAGTCAAATTTCAAAAACATTCCACTTACACAAGTTGAATAACATACTGAATAATGTACTGAAAGCAGAATCGAGGTGAGAGAAAAAAAAAAAAAAACAATTGACAAAGTAGACCATGGTCTGTTTTGTGGGACAAAAGGGCAAAGCAGGTAGAGCAGGTACTGGCAGGAAATTGGTTTGCGATTAAAAGGTCACTGGGTCAGGTTTCAGCCTGAGAACACCTGTAAGACAGTCGCTTTGAGGAAGTTGCTCAGTCACTCCTGTAACATATCTACAGTAGCCATCTATACAGCCGTAGTATAAGACTGATTACACATCACCCCATATAGGGTCATCACCTAACCCATTTTAGGGGGTCACTCTGAGCTAGGACTGGGTTTGTATGTGAAAATCTCAATTAGAAGCCCTGGATTTCACTTTAGAATAGAGTTCTTGCTGTGTGCTGATTGGTCAGTCTCCTACAATCATGCACGTGTTACTAATGTTAACATGAAATAGCTGGGGGAGTCTTTCAAACAAGTAAACAAATCACAAGATGAGCCAAGCACAGGAACCTTTCAGTTGTAAAGTAGTTTGTAAACCTTGAAGTAGCTCATAGTGTCTCCCCTGACATGGATCAAATGGTCACCCTATCTGCAAATCACCTGAACATCGGGCACATAGGCAGGCCCTCAGCCCTGAGGTGATACGCAGGTGGGCTGTGTCCCTAGACCGCAGTGAGCAGAGGAGCTTCTGGGGCAAGGCTGCATAACAGGCTATACTAAACAGACACATCCTACGACACTAGACACAGCCCCATGGTCATCAATTCTGTCATAAAGCATATTATTCTGTAAATCAGTATATGACATGAGGGTTATAACCCCCTCTACAATACTGCAGTTTACATAAAGACAGACTGAAGTCTAAACGTGATTTTTTTTGTTTACCTCTGAAAGCATGCAAAAATGTGTGGTATAGACTTCGTAAAGCCAAACAAACTGGTGATTTTCCATGCGAATTCTTGCAAGAATGTCATAATGTTAATTGCATATTATCTTTGGCATGTCTAACCAATGGTTTATATATATGAAATAAACAAACAGCGTACTGTAAATGAGTTTCATCAAACTCTGCTGGTGGTGTTGTTTGCAGCATCAGTGGTGCTGATAAAGGAGGGTGGCGACAGTTGTATGACCCCCACCCATCCTCTATCTCGCTCCCCAGGCCCCCACCGCCCACCCTCAAACGCAAAGTCGACCACCTTTAATGTCTGGCTCTGTCTCCCAGCCCTGTGACATTTCTCATCCGTGGCTCTATGGGCGCCGGGGTGACTCATCGAATCAATGAGGAAGCAGGGCCGTCCTCCCCAAGAGTCAGGGAATTAACTCCAGGCACTCTCATTCATCTTTAAAAGGTCCAGAAGAAGAGAAAGGGTGTCCTTTTCGCACTAGGCGGTGACAGCAAACACGCCCCCAGATGGACATTTGTAGACGCGGAAGGAGCCCGAGTCTGTGTCACTGAACAATAATTACGCTCGCATTCCTGCGGTCATTTCATAAATCCCCCCCACCCTCCACGTATCATTCTGGAGCCTTGAGTCCCACACCGACAGATCAGCTCCGGATACCCAAAGCAGTACAAACAGGCAGCAACAGGATCAAGAATGCTTGGTCCACTTACACGACCCTCCTCATGTGGGCAGAGGGAGACGCATGGAAGATGGAAGACCCAGGGAGGAAAGAGTGTGCTTTATGACATAGTAACAGGAAGAACTTTAATAGGACATTAAAGGAAAATGTTAATCACGTCCGGCCACTGTGTTATATGCAATTTGTGGTAACACTTTAAGTAATGCAATGTTTTTAGTAATTTATAAACACATTCATTACAAATAATATTGCAGTCATAAAGCATTATAAACATAGCTATAAATATTTATGAAAAGGCATAACACGTTACAGCCACGTTTATTATGCATTACGACTGTCTTATGAAGCACTCATCTATAGATACCTTTATAATGCAGTACAAAGCATCCTTAATGCTTATACTAACCATTATAATGCATTATGAAGGTATCTATAGTGTATTATAAATGAAAGCTTCATAAAGCATTCATAATGCGTAATACATGTACTTATAATGTGTTTTGACTTTTGATAAATATTTATATCCATGTATATAATGCTTTATGAATGCATTATGAATAAATGACTAAAAACATTACCCGATTTATTATCCCGCAGATAAATAATCAGCAGTCACGGCACATATAATAGCTCTCATGTGATTCTGCCTGTCATTCCTCAAGCTGCCAGGGCTGAGACAGGAGGTCTTTGACAGAGGCTGGTCTGGCCCCAAATCAGCAAATGATTCATACATGAATCTTACTTAATAGGAGAGGTGTCTTAATGGTGGTACAAGAAAGCAGCTCATATAGGGAAGCCAAGACATTATACAGTTTTCCTGCTTACTACCACCCCTCACATCCCACTTAAAGCAATCCATCATCTATAGATTCCATTTATATTCTTTCTGTCTGATGTATGCATCCATACTTTATTTTATGACATTACATAAATTCTTAACAGGACACAATAAAAGTAGCAGTAATGTTTAGGTTCCAGCTGACCAGAACAGGGGTTTATGCTGAAACACTAATTAAGGCTACACTGTTTTGAAACAGGAGGGCGGG
>JAODJX010000007.1:2568024-2591848 GCA_026776945.1 Isichthys henryi
CCCCCACCCCCACACCGCCGCCCCCACACCCCCCCCCCCCCCCCCCCCCCGGGCGGCGCCGAAATTTAGGGCCAATCCAAGGGCCCCTCTGGGTTGGGGGCCCAATAGGATATGCTTTCATGGGGCCTAAACTCTCTAACTGCATGCCTGTGTATAGCGACATGGCTGATGTGACTGACGGGGAGGTCCTCATTAGCTTGTAGTGAAGCTTTGTTTGGGGGGCGGTGCTCCCGTTCCATGGTGTGCCCATGATGGGGCCTTGAGGTTTTTAGAGTGGGGGGGTGGGGGTGGACAGGCTGCTTCTCTGTCCATAAGGCACAAGGAACAGAGAGAGATGGCCGCAAATGGAAGTGGTTGTACTATGTGGTTATATTTCTGATATATGGGAATACTGGTGCGACTGCCACCCTCCCTTCAGTTTACAGAACACCTCCTCCCCTGACATTAATGAGTCTCATCAGGAGGCGACCTATGAGAGCACAAACACAAACTCGTGAGTGTGATGGACGGGATTAGAGGTGCTATGATTTCCTCGACAAATAGATCCCACTGGGAGGGAGAGGATTAATATTTCTCTCCCCCTCTCCACCCGCAGACGGCACACACAGAATTAATGAAGGTACCTGCGATGATAGCCCCCAGCTGCTGTGTCCTGGTGATGGGGTAGATGTCACGAGCTGCCACGATCGCCGATGCTATTTTCTTGGCGTACCTCTCCTCTCCGTAGGTGCTCAGGATGGAGATGAGAGCCTCTCGGTCTAAGGCGTTCACCACGTCAGCCGCACTGGCCATAGCGGGGCACCTACATGAAAGAGGAAGATAATCAGATGCCTAACATTACACTCTCCTCAACGCCTATTTAGGCCTGAGACCTGAAACCAGCATGACACCTTAAAAAAGCGCAATATATGGATATCCATACGTACATATTCTTTCAGTTGGAGGGTACTGAGTCAGTGACAAGTTTGGCACAAAATATGCAATAAAAAATAACCTTACTTGGCACAGAACAGAACTGACATCCTGATTGTGTATTCAGATTGACAGCAATACCAATGTATTGTCTGAATTGTGGAGGACTGTTTGTCATATCACACTGTAGAGCAGGGCAACGCTGTATGATGAGCCACAAAGTAACAGGCTCACATGAATTGGTTTTAAATATTGAAACCACTTAGACATTCCACAGTGGAAATGACACAGCACAATAATAATGACGTGTCGAATATGCAAAGGATGCTGCACTTGCACTTCCTACAGAAGAATCCCAGACGCATGTCGAGCGTGTTAATGCTTCCCTTTCCTGGATGCACCTTTTGCTCCAACTTTGCCGACTGACAGAGATATTTAGTTTGTAGTGTTCCGGAACACAAACAAAAAGAGGTGATCAAATATGGAAAAAAATGAGTCATATTCCTGAATTTACATACGATAAAAAAGGGGAAGTCTGTTCAAAACTCAGGGTGTTGCTTCAAGCCATTTTCTTCCTGCCCTCATCTTACATTGTAATGCATGAGAACGCCCTCGATTTTAAAGTATCATAATTATACCTGCCCTGATAACACCTTCCATGAACCCGATGAAATCAACATCAGACAATACAATTGGAAAATTATTACTGTGCTCATTTGCATCTTGTCTTACATCTTGTAATGACCCTTTTGTTATTATCGAAGTAGGAGGAATTTTAGTGCCTGTTTTCTGACTTGGTGCTCTGAATTCCAAAGGTTCCCTCCACTGCTATGTCATTTTAAGGTAAAATTCAAGCAAAATATAAGTCAGAAAAGGTTGCAAGTAAGAAAAAACAATATATAAAGCAGCCAAATAAGTATGCAGGACTACAATTTATTGTCTTCAAATAGGAACATTCGGTTCATTAGCTGTCCATTGTAACTGTAATCCATAAACAGGTATAAATGATGATGATGTCATAACATCATATACTCAACATATTGAGAGTGATGGCTGAAAACACCATCACATAGCAAAAATTATGCCGTTTTGGTTTTTTTGCCTCACTCCAAAACACTATAAGTTCCAGTCTTCTTAGTTTAGATGAAGCAGAGAGACCGCCTTTAAAAAACACAAAGCACTTGATCTGCTATAATTACTCTGCGATTCAGAAACTGGCACACTGGGGCAAAGCAGCGCGATCGGCCTCTTATTCAATTCAGGAGCCCTTTGGCCAGTATTTTGTTATCGGTATAGAGGACACTAATAAAACAAGAATAGTACAATTCACAGGGGCCCCCTAGTTATAGCTAGGCAAATGTAAGCACGCGCTGGGGGACGGCCCAGCGCCATTCACAGGAGAAGTATTCCTGACGGTCTGTTTCATCCTTGGGGGGGTAAAACATGCTTAACAACTGGCTCTAATTGCAAGTTCAGAAGGACTGTTTCAGCTTCAGCATTGTTCAGATTTATAGGGTGGGGTAGGCACTGTGTATGTAGTGAAACCAGAGGCTCCTGTTTAACGTGATACATTTCAACATTTCAATGGAATAAGAAAGACATAAAAAAAATACTTGCCACCATGACACAAAAGTCTGGACAGCACAGCTCCACAAGTCCAATTATGTTCAAGCACCACAAAAGAAGGCTAAACTACTGCAAGCGGCCTGGATAATGGCTGACAAAGTGAAAAGAGAATGATGCATGTAGCCTCCTGAAGCGTCATCATTATCCAGGAGAGAAAGGAAATAGGCAGAACAGGTTCCACAGGTACGAGGGGCCAACACCAAAGTCCACGCCGCACTATTCCTGCATCCGTGAGGCATTTGAAAAGCTAATTTTAATGCCCACCTGATTCCCTTTGGGAGTTTAAAATTACCCAATAATGAACTGAAACTGTGTATCAGTATTAGACATTGTGTACAGTCTATGTTTTGCCAGAACTGTGTGCAAAACAGAACAAAGAAATGCACTGGATCCCATGTGACAAGCAGTTAAAAACCGACATGCATCCTTCTTTTGAGTTTAATAATGATGATAGTTATTTTACCATATAGTACAGACACTGGGCTACGCATATAGTACAACTATGTGACCAGAAGACTGGGAAACCATGTATCAATTTAAATCAGAACCTTCCTGTACTAGACATCACTCAATCAACACCAGCTCTATGGGCAAGAGTAGCTGTTTCTCCTCAGCAGGAAGTGAAAAGCTTGTTAGGACTGAAGAATGAAATACTAGAGAAAAAAAGTTTCAGTGTGTAAAAGGAAAAAAAAAAACTGGGCTGAAAATTCACCATCAAGAAAAATAATCCTGGGCACAAAAAAACAACAGTGGAGTAACAAAAAATTTTTAAAAGTTAATGTCACTGAGAGGTTCAATCAAAGTGTTGACTGGATGCATATGGGGAAGCTTTAGAAAGATATTAAAGCCATTTTCTGTCACGCACCGAAAAGTAACATGAGGATTTTAGCAAACTATCAGGAAGGAACAAAACACAGCAAAATACATACTTGGTAAAAACAAATTTGCAGCTTATAGTGGGATGAAATACATTTCCATCAATAGTCTAAATAATCACATAATCAGTTTGTTTTCCTCCAGGAGGGGAAAATGGAAAATTGGGCATCTTTGGGGTAAATTTCTGGGTTGGTAAGAACATTTATATTGTTGTGGTATGATGAGGTAAAAGATATCCTGTTCTTACCCACATGCAAACACTCATTGTCTGAACAGAGAAGGCAGTGATGTAGGTTTGCAGTAAATCTGCTGAAAATGAAAGTCTGCTATGGAAACAGCTACATGGGGTATGACATTGTCCCAGGTTGAGTCTTAGGCAGTGCATGGTGAAGAACACTGCGCCAGTGCCTAACTAAAGGACCCAAGGTCGCTGCTGCCCTGTACAATACTCTATGTTCCACACAGCTCATTTCCAAGGGTTTCATTTTGTATAAGTTACATTGCACATAACCTGTCTCGAAAAAATGTCGCTGTAAACTAAATTCGGAGTTTACAAAGAATAAAATTTGTGAAGGACATAAAAATATATTTTAAAATCTGTTGTTCAGGAGATCGCCTTTGTATTCGAGAAGCCCCTACCTGCCTCCATCCATCCGCATATCCAAGGGCCCATCCTTGCTGAGAGAAAAGCCCCTCTCCGGGTTGTCGAGCTGCATGGAGGAGCAGCCAGCATCCAGGAGCACAGCATCCAGACCTCCAGGCTGCACCCCATGCTGCCGAAGTAGGTCGATCACTTCACTGAAGCACCCCAGGACTGGGAACACCTGGCCCCTAAAGGAAAAAGGGACAGTGAAGCAGCCCTGAGAAGAGTTCCTGCCCAAAACCACTCACATATCATCCATCCACCATCGTTCACTTCAAAAAACTAATTGAAAACAAATGCTGAATGGCTTACAGCGACAAACAAGACACCGGTATCCAGGATATGCCAAATTTAGGCATTGAAGAAGTGGAGAAGAACAGTTGTTCTACCACTGACAGAGGCAAGAGAGAGTATCAATAAGAAATCTACAATAAGAGATTTTCAATATGGTTAGTCTATAACTACAGAAGGGGTTAAGAGGTACATCTCCTGCATAAGTGCCTTCAGAAGCAAGATGTATCTCATATATTTGGTAGGTCAGATGGGGTCCTCGGGCAACACCTCACCAATGAGATTAAATTGATGGTGAGCAATCAGCCCAATTCCACAACTTCCTCTGCTATAAATAATAACATGTACAGGTACAACCCAGCCCTTAAACAGAAAACCGCAGAGGAGTTTGGTTTCTAGTACAGAGTAACTTCAGGTGAGCTTTAACCTAAATATAGCCTAAATATAAAGTAGCTAATTTTGTAACTTTTAAAAAGCATTAAATCGATATGACTGTAATTCTCGCAAAGGCTCAAACGATAAACAAACTTACAGACAACACCAACTGAAGCCCTGTCTCCTTTAACTAAATATTTTGTAAATGCACAGATTTAGGAAGCTATGCTTTACATCCCACTTTCTACAACAGTCTTCCATTACGTCAGGCCTACAGTCAGTACATGCATGAGAGAACAAATCGTGAGCAGGACTCCTGTGTGGGAATATGGCACAGCTCACCCAACACAGATTCTAGAAGTTTAGAAATGACCGAAGTGAGTGTGGTGCTGGACTCAGAATCACACGTGTATATTCTAACCACGGGTGGCAATCGTCAATGTTCGAGTAGCACTTTTTATTGTGCGGGTGGAGAATGCATTAGGCAGTCTGCAGTTCTCTTGCCATACCTCGCAATCTCCTCTGATTAGAGCCTCACTGCTCTCCCTGGGCTTGGGGGAAGCCGTGTCTCCACCTCCCACGCACGGCTCCCAGACCACAGCACACAGGCAATAAAGCAGGCTGTCACTGACGGTCATGCATTTCCACGTGACCTTTGTGGGCTCCGAGCCCGGAGGTATCGGCGAGGCAAATCGAAGCCATTGAAGAGACACTTGGAGGATTCATATCTAGGCTACTAGACAGAATGAAATTGCTTGAGTAATAACTATTTGTGACAGCCAGCTAGATGCCTTCATTGGTGCCGGAATGTGTCGTTATTAAAAAAAAATACATCTGTGTGAGATTCTTATTATTTTTTTTTTAAATGGCTGAAGATAACCCAAGTAAGATTGGAGTAGCTATGTGGAGATTCGCCTGTAGAGCCAGGATCCTCCGTTTTCCCACCCACTGACACTCCAACGCCCAGGGCAAAAGAACACCGCTCTCGCAGTGTCAGGCTTCCCCACCACGCTCCGCGACTCTCCACATCTCCGATAATTTGTGAAAAATCTATAGCAAGGCATTTTCCTCACCCACACGCCGGTCCACCATCCACACATCAGCCCTGCAAACTGAGAACCTCTGCGTTCTTTTACGCTTTCACAGAGGATGCTGCATATATTAAACCCAAATCAATAAGGAATATATTTAAGGCTGTGGCCGGCTTTGACCTTTCACAGTCCAGACCTTGTGTTTCTTCAGAAACGGCAAGCCCAAAAAGTCCATGGTGTGTGTGTGCGCCCTGCGATAGGCTGGACCCCCATTCTGGGTTGTTCCCTGCCTCGTGCCCATTGCTTCCGGGATAGGCTTCGGACCCCTCGCGACCCAGTAGGAAAAGTGGTTTGGAAAATGGATGGATGGATGGATGTAATCTCACTGTTATCTCAAGAATGTCATTGAGCCAAGCATCAAAAACATTAGGATAATATATAAGGTAAGTAAATTATATTCCTGAGTGTTCATGTGGCACATTACTCTTTCCATAAAATGAAAGAAAAATACGCACCATTTAAAACACCCAAACATTTCATCTCCCTACTTCGTTTGGTTTCGGACCTCAAACTGTAGGCAACTTTGTTGTGAGATTTTCTTTTTGACCCTGGTTTTTGGTCATATTACTGTCCAGCCAGCTACAATTACCGATCAGCCATCAGTACCACCCAGGACAGGATGCCGGTCCTTCACAGAACACACAGACACATATTCTCTGTACTATGGGCGATTTAGAGATGAGACGTAATAGTTCAACTGCATGTGTTTGGGCTGTGGGAAGAAACTGCGGTAGCCGGGGGAAACCCGCTTGGAGGAAACATGTAAAGTCTACACACATACTGAGAGCCCAGCCTTGGTAGAACAGTCACGGGTCCATTGGCCCTTCAGCAAGGCCCTTAACCGTCAGCGCCATGGGTGCTGTAGCTGGCCGACCCTTCGCGTGTCACCCTGAAGCTTGTCTATGTGTGTCTCCAGGAGAGCAGGATGGAGTAGGTGAAGGTGAAGAGAGAATTTCCCCACAGGGATCAATAAGGTGTCATGATTATCATCAGCAACAGCAGCACAGGTAGGATTCAAACCTTTGACTCTGCCGGTGTTATGCAACAGTGCTACCTGGCTCTTAACTTAATATGAAGTCATTTACGGTCATGTTGAATGACTAGCGCTATTTAAATTCATTCTGCAGCAACCTTCCCATGGCCCAGCGCCACCGTTTCACAAATTATTTAGGTTATAAGTAACAGTTCAAATATAAGTATTGTAAACCCACGACCAAGTCAAATTCTTACAGCTATTCTAGTTAATGAACAAAATCTAAATCTAAATGTACTTGTGGTTAATTTATATGTATACAATTTCAAATGGCACGTGTCGCACTTGTGAAACACTGCAAAAGGTTGTATCAACAATCCTCTTATGACAGACGTGTTTGCTTAATCTATATTGTTTACACTTGCTACGTTGCTTGATTGAGGTTTCATACCTTTGGCTTTCTCCATTTAATAAGTGATATCCCATTCACATCTATGCTTAAGGTATTTTCTATGTAATGCACAGGCCTCACACAGTCCCGTTTTAAAGAAGACGGGAATTGGATGGTGTGGATGATTCAGGAATGCTTATACGGCTCTCTGCTTTTCTTAGACTGTGTCACTGTGGCACGACAAATCTGTTCAATGTGCTCTCCATGGGCGGAAGGCGTCCTTATAGAATTGAGGCGACCTCAGTGATTGTTGGCCTGAAATACTCTATGCTGTTTCACCATCTTTTCTAAGTAACTCGCATTATTTTCTATCCATTGCCACCTGAAAAACCAACACTGTATGTATGAGAATTTAAGACCTCTAATCCCGGAGTGAACTGTAAGACGCCTGTTATATCCTAAGCACCACAAGTTGCTCAGATTATGGGGCACTTACTACCTGGAACCACAAAGACTGTTTCCCTCATACTTAAACAAAGTTTATAGGCTACATATAACAAATACAAGGATGCTGTAAAAATTTTGAGCACTACTGTATTGATCCCTTGGGACATTTCAGCTTCTGATAAATTAAAAAATCAATAACAAAATACACAATAAAATAAAAGATGTTATTGAAAACTGACTGAGGTATTTAAAATGAGTAATTTCTACATATCTGTAAAATAAATAAAAATAAATAATAAAATCATCACCTAGGTCTTAGCAGTTGAATACACATGATCTCTGTCATATGCAGATCTCAAATAGTGTTGATATTTTGTTTTTGTTATTCTTTGATATATATTTAATTTCATTTTAATATATTAGTCATAACCAAAAAAAAAACCTTTAAAATACAGCGCTCACAGAAATTCTTGGGACGATTCATTAATTCAGTAAAAATATTGAAAATTTATTGGTTTTCTAACAAAAATCATTATTCATTCATTTGTTTACAAAATGATATATATAATATGTCACATTAGAAACAAGTGATTATAGGTAAAACCTTCAAGTAGTAATAAACTGAAACCCGAATTATAGTTCTAAAACAGATTTTCTGAGTTACAAAGTTCACTGACAAGCAGTCTCATTGGGTGCTTTTTAATTAGTGACACCTTTGCAACAACATAAAACACCAAACATTTGTGTTTAGTGTCCCTTTGGGAGCCAGTGACTACAACTGCAATTAATAACAAGAAGGCAAAAACAGACAAGATAATGTCTGTGTGGAAGATAAGCAGTGTTTCTTATATGCACTTATTAAACCAATAAATTAACATTCTTTTTTACAGAATTAAAGTGTTTCAAGACTTCCTGTGAACACTGTATGATTAACACGTGTAGCTAAATTCCACCCATCCATTTATCCTGAGTTGGGTCATCTCCTGCCTGCCACAGGACACAAGCCAGGTATACATCCAGGATGCCAGTCCACCACAGAGCACCCAGACACTCAAACACACACACATGCACTACAGCTATTCAAGGAGGCCACTTAATTATCTGTATGCCAGTTTAACTGCTAAACCGTGAACTCTTGAGTTGTGCGGCAACACTGAAGCCCAATGTGCCACCTTGCAGCCCAGTCTAAACTCCTTTAAATAATAGTGTCACATTTCCGCATCATAATATATCTGTTTATATCCAGTCAAATCTATGAAATAAAAAAAAAAAACAATATTTGTCTGTCAAGAATGTCCCTGCAAGAAAGCGCAGAGGAGGATTTAGAAAAGTATTCACTGCACACACAAACTTCAGAATGAGGACAAGTCTTCACTGTATCACTTCAGAGAAATAGACAACATTTCCCTCTCACTTTTAGTAAAAGGGTCAAATTATTTAGGTTTAGTAAAAGGTCAAAACATTTATGTTCATACTCAACTTTGTACCTTCTTGTCCCAACTTTGTTCCCCTATATGATGATTTTTTCCCCAGTGTGGTTGCCCTTCTGCCTACAGCCCATGGGGTAAGAATATATGCCAGTATATCAACAAATGAATGCAGAAAATGCCAGCCAGCGCTCAGCATGTGGCATGCAAGAAAATAGATATAAAATGCTCAATAGTTGAGTCTTTTCTCAAATGTATATAGTGTTGATTTGCAAGAAGTTCAAACTGGATGAAGATGATCATGTTTTGGCATCGATATTAGAATCGCAACAAGAGAGATGAATTCCAAGAAAATAAAAATTTCTCGAATGTTAAAACAAAGCAAAAAGAAATCCTTCAGTTCCGCACTGCAGCATCTGTCTCTTGGTTTGCTACACCGGTTCCTCCAGCACATTTGGAAAAGCACAGAATGAAGGTTCATGTCCTGGCGGTGGGGACCCAACTTAGACAAAGCCTTCTGCTTCTCATTGTCATTGTTAGCCACATATTTGCCGGGGAATTTGTAAATCTGTTAAATAAAGCTTTAAATTATTCACTGCTTAAAGAAAAGTTTGACACAAATGTATTATGTAAGCTGTATATTATTAAGGGAAAAAAAAAACCTCATTTGCGTGTATGTGTGTAGGCTTATAATTACTCAAAGCCTATTTATAGTTGCACATCCCACCACATTTACATCATGCTGCACAAAGAAAAACATTTTTTTGATTGTCCTTCCTTCATCGCCTCAAATAGCTTGATGCCCAGGGCACAAGCAACTCTGAAGTTAAACATTATTAATTAAGATTACATCACACGTTTACATCACACATGTTGCCAGCTATTTAAGGGAATTTCAGAAACAAGTCCAAGCTTAGGGAACACCTAGTGACAGGGGCGAACTAACCTCTCTGAGGGGCCCGAGGCTGATATGGGTAGGGGGGGGCGTCCCTTAGTGGGCCATTTGAACAATCTTTTGAAGTTGAAATGAAAGGGGACAAAAAAACAATGGAACATCCGTGTTGGCAGATTGATCAGCCAAAATTAAGACATATTATATTATTATACATTAGAATATTTGAACCGCAATTGTTATATAAATGCCATCAGATAGGTAAGCCCAGAACCAGGGCATTTATGTCCTGCTGACGTCCATAGAAAGAAAAGCACAGTTCAATAAGCATCTTCAAGCAAGTTTAACATCTTCAAGCATTACATGGCTGGAAATGCATAATTACATGAAACTGAAATGGTGTTAAGTAAATAACTAGGAAAAAGTTGCTAATTACTTAATGGTAAGAATCATCTACCAAGTACCAAGCATGACCTTCCTACTGTTTCTTCCAGAAGAGCAGAATCCCAGCAGAATTATGGGTATAAAACATGAACCATAAGACGTGATCCATGTTTACTGAGGAAATTCATGCTAGGAAACATAACAAAAATGGCATCTTCTAAATAATTCCACATCCTCTATTTATCGTGAAACTCCACTAAAGAATTCCAAAATTTTACTGTCCACAGTCAAAGATCAGACAAATAATAGTCAAATGTATCTCAATTTTGGGATCTCTAGGTAAGACACATCGTACCTAAACCGGCATAAATGGTACATTACTTAGTCCGTGGCCAGAAGACGAACGCGGTGCAAAAACTCATCTTGGGGAGGTCCATCAAACAGCCACAAGCTCCTCCGTGGCCTCTCTGCTAAACTCCCTGCTGCAAAATGATTCTTCTTGCTGTCATAATTAGCTTTTAAAAATAATTCCTTACTTACAGCTTAAGCACAAAAAAGTTATTTTTGGTTCGAACCCTGGGGCAAGGTGGCTCACTGGATAACACTGGTGTCTTACACCTCGGGGGTTGAAGGTTTGAGTTTTGCCTCTGCTTCGTGTGTGTGGAGCTTGCCTGTTCTCCTACGGTCCAAAGACATGCAGGTAGGTTAAATGGTGTCTCTAAATGGTATGTGATGAAAGCCTTGTAATGAACTGGCACCTCATCTAGGACGCACCCCAGCCTTTTGCCCTATGCTGTCTGGGAAATGCTTCAAGTCCCCTCTGAAACCCTGCTCAGATACCTCATAAGCAGTGAGAAGATACACGGATAGCCTTTCAAACATGACATTAAAAATGAAAACGTATCATCTCTGTATCAACAGCAGAACCTTCATTTGCAACATTCTGTGTTACAAAAATACACTACAGCTGTGTTTATATCTGACTTTATAACAGTTTTACTGATCTTACCTTCTTGATCTCATAGGCTGTAGAAGAAGAAAAAAACAAGCAGAGAGAGACATTCTGGGCTAAACACAACGAAGAGAAATTAGCTAAACCAACAGTACGCAAAATTACAAAAACAAAACCGAAATAAAAACATGCATGATTTCCTCACATTACCATCTGCATGGTTCATGTTGGCTTTCTAATGGTGTGAGAAAGAAATTAAACTAAATTCTAAGCATGATCAGTGACTCAGCGAACAGTGAATCAGTGACAAACGCGAGCTTTCAATTTTAATTGGCTCATGTCATGTCAGATGTTCTCGTATTACCTCCATCTGATGAGATCTGTTATAATGTTAGTCTTAGAAGAAGCATGCCATTCTACATTCCAATCTGGGCCTTGCTGGGCTGTGCACTGACAGGAAGACGCAGCTTGTTTCGCTATATCATATGTACTGATTTACACATTAAAAGGAAAAAAACAATACATTGTAAGGCCTCAGGCTTCTCTCAAATGATAAACCACTGAACAGGGGTACTTTGCTGCAGAACAGCACATGGCATAATATAAATAAAGCTAAAATGACCTTCACAGCAGGTTCCAAT
The DNA here is from genome assembly GCA_026776945.1 of Isichthys henryi. NCBI lineage: Eukaryota > Metazoa > Chordata > Actinopteri > Osteoglossiformes > Mormyridae > Isichthys > Isichthys henryi. The sequence goes on from JAODJX010000007.1 coordinate 2,579,946, forward strand.
TTTAAACAAAATTGTATTTCCCTTCAAAATACACACAGTCTCATTGGTGAGAAGACAGCTTATTAGTTCCGCATCAACACTACAATTCAGTCTGCTTTCTAGCGGCTGGATGGGCTACTCCAAAAGCAATCAAGCACAGAGAGAAGCACAGATTGCCGCCGCAGCAATCTTCTCCTGAATGGACAGGATACGTAAAGATACACTCCACAAACAGCAAAGACCGGTGGGCTATTTCCATTTCTTGACGTATAGAGGGTCAAAATTCAGTTCTATCTATTTTGCCGTTTGCTCCTTTGACTGTTCTGTCCTCTTTGAGTTTTTAGTGCTGCAGTCGATTTGCTTTGTGAAGGAAGGAAACCAAAAAAAAACGCATTCCCTACTAAATAGAAAAATTCTCTGTTGACTAGTGAATGCCTACATGACTTAGCTGAAATATCTGAAGTGACTGCATTACTACAGTTTAGTGCTGTTAAACAGACGGACAAGAGAAACAGTAGTTCTGAATCCTGCAAAAAGCACATCTAAGTGTGATATTTAATGTTAACCGCTTCAGTACCAGACCACACATGAAATGTTGTTTTAGTAGGACAAGGAGGATGGGCAAGGGTGGGTAAGCACTGAAACACTGGGGACAATGGAGAACTGGGAATAAAAAGGTTATGAAGTCCAATGAGGCACACATGAGGCACAGCTAACACTGCGGAGAGACACTGGGCAACATATAAAACTTTAAAAGATTAAAAAGAAAACTTACAGAGAGAAACACCAGAAATGTCAACATCAAAACTAAAAATTAGGGATAGGCCAATCCACGTTTTCAGCTCCAATCCAATCCCGATACACAACTACCGAAACCGATACAGATTCCGATACATGACCTCTTTCTACTTTAATATTTTAATATACTAAATATATTTATACTGTATATATTGTTAATATTTTTTAACTGGTAAATACAGATGAAACGCATGCCAAAAAATCGTTAATTAGGTTACCAGAAACAGCGCACTGTTCCATTTCATTTCTTCATCTTGCTTTAAGCATTTTTAAGACATTTGCAGTTCAATTTGAATATCTTCCAAGTAGGAATACACAAGTGGCGAATGCATGAAATGCCCCACAGTTTTTCTCCAACCTGGCAACTTACACTTCACTGCGATCGCAGCCCCTCATTTATCACAAGCTATAGCAAGTGTGCAAAATATCCCAAGCTAGTCACTCCCAAATCATCCTTTACTTTTTCATATTACTCACGCTGGCTCCCACAATTGCGTGCACTTTATTTAGTGGGATTTTCCACTAAATGCTACTGCCACATCTCAAATCTTTGTTTTTACAAGATTTGAAAAAATTTGCTAATTGTTTTGCAAATCGCTGTGTTGTTAAAAGTGAAAAATACTCCCTGATCGTCACCTTCTTATCTGATGCTTTTAGGCTCCTCCTACAGCAAAGGGTATGCACATGATGTCACAACAGGCGGAAGTCACTGTGCTCACACCCACTGAGTGGCAAAAAGACAGGCAGCCTTAGCGTTTAGAAAAGATGTTGTGCAATTGCTTGTACAAACAGATATAACATGAAACAAGAGCTATCTTTTTAGAGACTGCCAAAAACTTAATAAGTAAGTATCAGACGTGGGTTGGTCACGTATGGCCGATACCAATCAGAATATCGGACGGGTGCACCTTAACTACAAATCTAAATGGATGTGACATTTGCATCATCATCATAAGTTCTGCAGTTTGTTCTTGGATGATCAAAGATAAGTATTCATTAAAAATTACAATTTATTTTATTGTTGAGATGAATAATGATTTACATGTTGCATAAGTTTTTATAAGTTTAAGTACCATCATACCAACATGGGTTTTACAAAAAAAAAAAAACAACTGACTTTCATTATTTGTTAACAATCTCCAAAACTGATCTTTTTCAAAAGCTGCCCAGGTATTCAAAGACAAACGCCTAGCTTCCTTGGTGAGACTTGACCAGCTTGTAAAGACTATATTTGGCACTTCCCCCCATACCGAGAACTACGTCAATAATGATATCAGTACCTTCTGCTGAATGACATTTGACCAGTTGGAAAGAAAACAGATAGCAGCGATGACTGGTGGTATGCTGGAAAAAAGGCTTTATTTTCTTTCATTGCCAAACATCTTATCAGATTTGATGTAGCTAAAATGCACTGAAACAAGCACAGTGAAGAGCTAACTTTACACTGTAATGGATCACAGTGCAATGGGATTAACAGCGCCTTCCAGGAATACTCAAAACTGTAAGGAGACACTGGAGTAATAAGCGATATAACATTAGGATTTAGAGGTATGCTGAGTTCTACAGTTTTGGTACTGCAGAAAAATCTACTCCCCTGTAATAATAAGAAATATATAAATCTTAGCAGTACAGTGTGAGTGATACTTAGAAATAGGAACACCAAGAGGTATACAAGGTATAGTAACTAGCAGTACATGCTGGGGTTTATGACGACTGCTGGTGACATTGCTACTTTCAGTGAGGACCAATGCACTGCCTCCAGCTTCCAGTGATGTTTCAGATCCATTTACAGCTACGGGCTGAAAAATCTAAACCCCCAAAGGCCATTTGGCTCAGAACATCCCTCCCCAATTCACCCACAGAGCTGGAGTTTAACAATTATATAAGAGGACTACATTAATATATTTCTAAATACTTTGTTTCTTGGCCATCTTTTCTTCTGAAGGCAGAGAAGCAATAAAAACGATAAGATGAGAGAAAGAAAAAAATCAGGAGATGTACCCAGCTCTTGTGTGTGTAGGCACAGTGTGGGCAGCCCGGCCTATTACACAGACTCCCAGTAATATTGGCTAATTGCTGGATCTCTCCAGCCTCTCTCACATCTCATCTTGAGTGGGCGTTCGAGGGTTTATTAGCGAGATACATTGCTGCTGACGATATCGTACGGCGTGTCTCTCTCTTTCGCCTGCTCTCCTACGTGCATTTCTGTAACCACCATTCCAGCGAGAGAGGTTTCCCCAGAATCGACGTCAAAGGATTCCTACCCACACTGGCGATTTGGGAGCATCTCAATCTCCAGCGCCCCTTATGCACATTCACTCACTTACTGAAGGATCAGATTTTTCTTTACTTTAACTATTTAGGGTACTTGTGGCTCTCTGGAATTAAATCAAACATCTGAAGAAGGTTAGAATGGTCATAGCTGGCAGTCCTCTCTCCTGGGAAAGTGATTAAAAAGGAAATCTTTCCTTATAGTAAATTCATTAAACTAAAAACATGGGGGCTTCCCCTTAAGGGTATTAACTGAAAAAGAAGCAGTACTTTTACCAATCGGACTTAAACCAGACAAATTTCCTCCTGGCAAAGAATTTTAAAGTGACTTTAAGAGGAGCTCATGGTCGCTGATTGCCTGTAGTGGCCCCGTTACGTGACTTTTAGTAAAAGGGAGTTACAGTCCTACCCTCTTGAAGAAAAACGAAATGACCAGCAGATGCAGTCAACGAGGTATCGTTGGCCGTGGCCATGAATACGTATATACGGAACAGATGATAAGGAGCTTTGACAGTCTTGAAAAGGTGAAGACTTCAGGGTATAGTAACAGATGATATGCCACTCAGCTGCTGATTAAAGAAAAAAAACGGGGACAGATCTGTTTTTGCCTTCCAGATGGAATATATGCAACCATTATATATTTATATAAACGAAAGTGATGAAGTGTGAAGTTATGGTTTTCTTTGAGGTTGGGGATCATTTTCATGAGTCATGTCATATAAAGCCAAAGGTTACACTTACTGATGTTCTGCTGACAGCCGTCGGGCCATTTCAAAGGCCAGGGGATCGCGATCCAGGGCGTAAACAGTTACATCAGGTACGGCATCCAAAATGGCCTGGGTGTGGCCTCCAGCACCGAACGTCATATCCAGAAAGACCTTAAAAAGGGTCAAAAAGGATGAGATGTGTGTGTTGAAAGACTCTATGGGTAATTATAAAGTTGGCAGAATGTGTGACGAGTCTTTCTTCAAGTGGCCTCATGGTCTTTGCTTCCTGAACTGCATTACAAATGCTAAAGGTGCCGACATTCTTCGCTAAACACAGTTTGCTCCTGACTTGTTGCCAGTAGCAGGAAACATTCAGTCATAAAACTGAAAATAAGGGCACAGGAGTACTAAAAACATTGTGTTCTCACAATCAGACTTTATAACCTGCTGGGTCTGCTACTGGTTATCACATGCAATCTATGGAAGTGTCGATGCGTCGGGTCCGAAGGCACCTAAGGTTGTTAGGCAACAAGATTTTCAACTTAAACATGGCAAGTTCAAGAATCTACCCTTAAATCCTCTTAACAGAAACCTGAATATGTACTTATGAGTAAAATTTGCAGCGATAAAACTGTAAGAAATGCAAGATGTTTTCGTTAAATACATGAGCTACACAACCCACAGTACAAATATCAAAATGATGATTATTATTATTAATATAACAAATTAAAACAAACCAATTCCAGATAGCTATTGCTACAGAGTGTCCATAGACAGAACTTTTGAATAGAGAGTAAGAACCCAGACATGCTATGTACAAACAGTCACGCTTTGACTTTGAGATACACATTAAAATCATTTGAAATCATTTGACTGCTCGGTTATCCTGACTCTTCAAACGACAGTTACACTGAAAGCAGAATGCTTCCTCTTGTCTAAGGACGCTACTACAATGAACAAGTGAAATGTCAGCAAACACACTGTTAGTGTTCAGGTTCAGAGGTGTATGTCCTGACGCAATAAAAACATGCGATTAAAATTCCTTTTGCCGAGATCTCTGGTGACCTGTAGTCGGACCGACGTGTCTTAGACCCAATGGTCCATCTTAAGAACAGCTGTTAGCAGTCAGTAAATCACACTGATGCAGAAAAGTCCAGGTTGATTTCTAGAAGACGCAATGTTTATTGAAATTGAGACACACACTGAGTGCCTAAAATACATGCATTCTTACTGAACTGTGACAGCTGGTAACAGAAATTAACAAATTAAAATAAACATACAGACCACGCATAATATGATCTATTTATTCGTTTTGGCAGAAAGATAACCATATACTTATTCGTTTGCCCATTTTGCCTTGCATTCTGCTAACAGAAGTATCCGTATGGTCTTCACCCAAAGCAACAGAAACTACGCTGACAGTCGCATATTAAAAGACTGGAAGTCACAGCCCCCTGCTTTGCATTGCATTCTTCATCTGCTAATCTCATACGTGGAGCACAGATGATTGCTCCCCGTATAACTTACAAACCGACAGGTTCTCCTTCATATGATGATAAAAGTCAACCCCCCCACACCCCCCCCCCCCCAACAAGCACACATTGCTGAGACTGTCCTCTGTTCTCACCTAAAAGTCAATGCGTGAGTCATCGATGCTCCCCTTCAAAAATCTCTACTCATTTCCACAACCTGTGGTCTGAGTTACACCCCGGTGTCAATTCCCTTGCCGCCATACTCCCACACACGACACCCTGCATGTACCAAGAAATAAATACCACAGATCAGGAAAGTGTGATTCCAAAACACTATACAAACACTCACAACTTGTTGCAATTATTTTGACAGAGAGGGAAGCGATTGTATTTCCTGGTGCTGATGACAGTAAGTTTCTGCATTTTTGACTGCATCAATAAGTAGAAATTTAGAAAAAATTGCTAAACTGATACACTGTCAAAAGAAAGAAAAATAATTAATAATTGAAAAATGTACATTGTATAACATTTTTCAAGCAACTTCACTAAGATGTTTTGACATTCTAGCCATGAAACACTCTTAAGGTCAATATCCCCCAGTAATGGCAAGACCATATGACAAAAATTAGGATAATTAATGTATTTTCCCTAATATGCCATTCTTGTTATTTTTTGGAGTCATGACAACAAGGGGAGAAAATTGCCATGACATCCTGCTTTAATTTGATCCCACATCAGAGCCTGCAAACTTTTATTTCTCTACTCTCACCTCGCGGGAAATGTTCTGAGTGAGTGACTCACTTGCTTTTTTATTTGCGACTGTTAACCAAAAGTTTGTCTTCAACTTTCTCTTCTGACTTTTAAAGCACGAAAAATGTGGGTCCCTGTGTACCTTTACCCAGTCTACTGCCGTTTGCAGGCAGCATACTACTGACGTTGTTATACATACAGACACACACAGGTTTGCAATTATATCTTTGTGGGGAATCAACATTGGTTTCTATGGAGAAAACTCTAATCCCAACATGATCTTAACCCCTACCCAGCGCTAACATTAACCATAAGTAACTTTTTTTTTAATTATATTGTGGGAGACATTTGGTCCCCACAAAGTAATAAAACCCTAATCCACACACACACGCACACACACATGTTATACACATCGCTCATAATCACACTCTAGTGTATGCTTTGATGTTCCATAGACCTCCTGGTAAAGCCTAATGCTGCCCAAAAACTAAGGATACCGTTGAGCAGTGAAGAGAACAGCCTGAGGACTCTTAACCCAGTAAATTTGCTCTCTCATATGAAGGCAGCGCTGGTGGATCATAGTTCATCACTGCAGCAGAGGTTGCTATGACAAAGATCCTTGTTATGGCTGCAGGGGAAACTGCATTGTTGAAGGCACTGTATGCAGTTGGGATGATGTGGCTAATGCACTCCTTCAATCGTTTCTGGAAGCATCCAGGATGGCAGACTAGAGGGGGCTGCCCTGCCACTGGATGATGTTGATCCTTTTGGCCTCATCTGACCAAGACCTTCAGTGTTTGATGTTGAGTGAGTAGCAACAGGTATGAGAATCAGCAGCTCCAAATCCAAAGCCATGGTCCTCTCTTGGAAAAGATTACTTCCTTTCATGTGAGAGTTGGGAGCTTGTTCCCAACCTCTTATGTAAGAGCGGATGTGGTATTGATATGTTTCGATGCCACAGTTTGGAGCGAGGAGTCTAGAGACTGGAACGGTCCTTGAAACACGACCGCTGCTCCTTCATATCGAGTGGAGTTAGCAGGCATCTCATAAGATCACCACCTGCTTGGTTTCAAAGGGAGCTGTTCCAGGCATATCCCACTGGGTAGATTCCCCAAGGGATGCCCAGGACATGCAAACGACATCATATCCCACAGCTGGGAATTCTTGGGGATTCCCTGAGAACTGTAGCGTGTGGGGTCTATATATGCCATATACACACCATCAGCGTTACTCAGCCGTAATGCCGCCCATAGCATATTACATAAATTATGATTATGTTTAAATGAAGCTAGTTATTGACAATGGAGTTACATAGATTCACTATATTTACAATGGACAGTTGTGCAACATCTGCTTTCCACAGAGGTAAAGTGTGCTGGCTTTCTGTTCCTAACTGGTTTGGCTGTTTGATATCTGCACTGCCAACAGTCCACATCTGGGCCAAAGCCAGGTAGAGGCGTTCATAGCTTAAAGATACGAACGGAGACACAAGACAGAATGTAAACACCTCCCTGCCTCCCACCAGAAAAATACTACTCTTCACATGGACTGACTTGCACTGACAGAACAGAGAGGTAGAACACTTTCAAGCACTAGTATAAGGCCCTTTAAGATGCACCTTTGGCGATCACATCAAAAGCAGACAGCCGAGACACATCGCCGTTTACATCTGTGTCTGTCACGCGTCTCCATGGTGTCCAGCTGACCACTTGTGATCAGAGTTCTTTTCTACCCCGCGCAGTTATTGTGACATCCTTGTCTGGGATTCATCCAGGATGCATTACCGTTTACACTACAAAAGATACATGGTCAAATGCATACCCAGACTACCTCACTTAGTGGTTTAAGTGATTGGCTCCAACTGCGTCTTGGCAGTTGTTTACTATTTAGAGCTGTCCGCTTGTGATCCAATCATCCAAGACACATATTAAAACCAAGTGTGAACAGGGCATATGCTTATCTATGTAATGAGTGTGGTGCTCAGTGCTGCATGCTGCAAATCTGTGCGTAAATTAGGATGTGTGCTTATTCTGAAATTAAACAAACACAACATCTTATATCCCAAGTTCAGAATGGTGAATCGGTCAAGGTCTAATCCTCTACAGGCCACAAAATTAACATTATTAATGGAATTGCTACTGTATTGTTTATAACAGAGATCATGTGAAATACCATTACTACTAATGCTGGTTTTAATAAACGGGCCGGTGTGCAAAACCAAAGCAATGGAATGTAATTTAAAATATGACAAGATGGCTGCTAGGTAGGGGTGAGGTTCTAGAGACTGAGGATGAGTCAGTCTCCTAATGAACTCTCCTGTTGTGTCATTCAGTACAGCACAACTACAGCAGCCCTGTCGGCTGGCATTTGTGTGAAAGGGGTAAGAGCTGCTGTTCGGCCTCTGTCTGTGGCTGGAGTCACCTCTAGCCACCTCTGGTTCAACGGTTTCCTTCTACTTCCAGGCAAATAGGGAGGATTACTTTAGTTTAGTACAGTGTTTCCCAAACTGGTCCTCGGGGACCCACAGACAGTTCACGATTTTGCTTCCTCCCAGCTCCTGAGCAAAAATGTGTACTGTGTTGCAGGGAGCTGGGGGGAAGCAAAAACATGGACTGTCTGTGGGTCCCCAAGGACCGGACTGGGCACCACTGGTGTAGTATATATCCTTGGTCCATGCTTGTCCGCTGAAAATTCTCAGAGGCCCCTTTAAATACGAAGAATAGTGAACAGACACTATGTCTCACCTACATTCCACCATCTAGTGTACCTGCGTACGAAGTTTACCGCAACCTATTAGAACATTCTGGAAGCAGACGGCTTCCCTGTCTGCTGCGACCAGACAGCATCACACAGATACAGAGTCATAGGGCATTGTCAGCCGCCTCCATTAGGAGCTCATACACCTTCCAGGTTTTCGGAAAATGGCACTGGGTTGTACCCTTGAATGTTGGTTCCCATGGTCATGTCACACTCACGCTATGGTTCTTTTAAAACAACCTTTAAAACAATCCTGCGTAATTGCAGTGATAATAATAAAAGAAAAGTCCTTCAGAATTCTAATTATGTTTAGAGGTTTAATATGAATAATGACCTATATTCTCAAGCAAAGCTGTCAGTTTTCTTTCGCTTTTTCTGATCATAAACTCCACATTTGACATGCTAAATCTTGGGGACACCAACAGCCAGAAGATACCAATCCAGGCCCCCATCCAAATGGGATTTTTTTTTGGTCTGGGCTGGCAAGTTGAGAAAGGATTTGTCAGTGGAAATAGGGACAGAACAGAGGGGGAAAAATCCCACAAAAATACCCAGATTTTCATTAAAACATGGATTAATTTAGCTTCCGTACTTTCCTGTTTTGTCTTTGGTTATAATCTTCTCATCGGCAATTAAATGTAGTAGCATATCCACTACTAAAAACTTGTCTGGTGTAGAGTAAGTGTGTGGGTGATTACAATCTCTTCCTCCAAACTCAACTCCCTCAGAGCAGAGGGTGACAGCGAAGTGGGATCTCTCAAATTTTTGGAAAAGAGCTAAAAAGGAAAAAAAAAGAACTTACTTATGGCTTTTAAGAGAATATTTTGCTGCTGTTTTAACACCAGAGTATTTGACAATAATGCTCATTGCCCAGCACTGTGTGACGCATTCATCTTAAGCATAACAACATCTGCTAAAATGCACAATGACAATACAGGTATTCCATGTCAGGTTTAAAGCCAAGATGTTCACTTTTGTACGTCTATTTTTAAAACGTACTGATGTGGCGACATAAAATCTAAGATTCAAATGATACTTCGTTTGCTCGCAAAGAACAACAAACTAAATATTTCTAACAGTTTACGCTATTCGAAAGGGTGCAAACCACGTAAATGAAAATGTGATAATTGAGAGAAAAGGCTTGCTCACTGCATGCAAGCAACAGTAGGCTTAATCATCAGAATTCAGAAAAGGCCTGAAAATCACCACTTCAAAGTACAGAAGAACAGCAAGTCTCTTAGCCCTTCTTTCCACTGGGAATAGTTTCCTTTTTATTCTGTGTTTTTACATTAAACTAGGTTGCAGTTGTGGTTGTTAAGTATCTATTTTTAGAGCTCACATAAAACATTAATGCTGTCCATCTCACCTACACAGACAATCTTAACAGAGTGCTATCCCTTTAAAATGCGGGCCCCTCCACACTTGAGAAGAACGCATGATCTCTCTCACGGATTCAGCTATGATGGTCGTACCATTTGCAATAGTGATTGACACTAAAGTCAAAGTGAGTCATCCACATTGATATTTCATTCAGAGCTCTCACCAGGTTTGTCAAGACCAAGATCCAGATCGGAGAATAGAATCGCTGAGCTGACTGCCTGAATCTATAACCATGACAAAAACTCCAAGTTCTAGCACTTTTCCAGAGACTTCCTCGAGTGACTGCTTTCTCAGTCATTCCTGAGAACAATGAGATTCAAAGTTTCCCATATATAAATGGCTAACGTATTCTAATATATTAAAAAAGTTAATACAAAGAGCGCTCAGATATTTTTGGTTAAACCCTGGATGCAGATGCGCAACGCTCAAATGCAGCAAATGTTATCATAATACCTAAAATCAAAATGCGACATTCTGTATGGTCTGTCATCTTGTCCTCTTTTTCCTTCCCATTTTTAAGAATTTCCTCTTGGGAAATCCATTCAAATTTTGAAATTCTAAATATTAGTTATGCGACGCCGCAATAACTGCCTGTCCCAGCAGAGGGAACAAGAAAGTCAAAGGTGCAATTTCAGGAGACAGCTGGGTGAAAGGTTACTCCAGTGTCAGTTCATTCTGTATTATTCAAATGATCCTTTTTTTTTTTTTTTAACTCCGTCAGCCTCATACATAAGTCTTCATTAAAATTGTCGGCTGGGTTTGAGCAATGGGTGCATCACCCATGGAAAACATATGGACACACAAATAACTTCCGTCACAAAACAACAAACAACTATTTCCGTTTTTGCATCAAGAAAAGGGAGCGGGAACCTGATCAAAAGAAAACTTGTCTTCTGCCCTCATTGCAGTTCAGTTACAGGAGGTGATCTAAGATATCAGCTGGGAGTTTTAAATATCACTGTAACAATAACAGTCCAAGTGTTAAAGAGAGGGATAAAACAGGATCGCTTTCTTACCAGCACATCTCCAGGGTCTGTTTCCCTGTCACACCGAGTTCAGCATGCGATTCAACTTACATCTAATTTGTAAATCTTGTAATGGAGTGCGCCGGCCAGCCGCCAATAGCGACTGGTAGAAGCATGCTATCGGCAAAGTGGATCCTAAAACCTTACAAGTTTTGGCTCACCAATACAACTTTTCCCAAACAGGGCACATCAACCATATGCCCGAAATTGTCTTCTAATGGAAGGAGCAAAGTTAAATGATTATGTGCCCCCCTACCACCCATTCAAGCATGCAAATAAATCATACCTTTAATATCTATCAAAACTACACATATCCAGTCAAGAAAGGGAGACAGACCGGCGACAACCAAGGATAATGTTTCAAATGCTGCTGCCTGACATAGCTGTAATGTTCAGCTTTGATGAATGTTGTTATAGGTGCCAGCCTAAGACCTGCATTTTTCTCCTCGTCTCTGTTTGTGACCTGCACACTTGTGCCTGACGAGTCACCCTAGGGGAGGGCTGGCTATTAGGTGTATAATGAAAGCAACCATGGTTTTCAGGATTTAACTGCATCTATTCCATTAAGGAATATCATATTCCAAGAGATACATAGATGATTTTTGGCTAGGCCCCATTGTTTGTCAACTAACATGTTATATAGAAACATATATACATATATATGTTAAACACAGGGGCGGCATGGTAGTGCAGTGGTTAGCACTGTTGCCTCACACCTCTGGGACCCGGGTTCGAGTCCCCGCCTGGGTCACATGTGTGCGGAG